>CM019752.1:32395449-32599941 GCA_009761765.1 Phenacoccus solenopsis
TATAAACGTAACCTAGCATGAGCAACTTATTATATGCAAACGCAAGACATCCCAAACAATACATTTCATTTAATTACTCATGAGAAGTTGATGATCGTATGAAAAAATTTCATTATATTTCTGGACTCAACAAAGCTTTCTAGCTGGAATTTCAAAAACTTCCCGCAATACATTTCGAATAAACGCTAGCGAATATAATTGAATAAGCGAATAGTTGAGGAACTGTCCACCGTAATCTGGAAACGTTTTGTTGTGAGACAACAAAGCAGGAAATTTCCCTTATGTCTCGATTCACCGGCAGGTATGTCGGCGTGTAATTCCCATCATGTAAAACGCGTAACCATGTCAAAGTTATTTGGAATTTAAGCTGCGGTTTTTAACAAATTTATCTGGTTTACGCGTGCAAATAATACAGGCTATACACACAAACTTGACGCAATACTAATAAGACGAATACGTTGAAAATCAGAATCCAATAGTTTATCGCACCGCGCTTTTCTTCTTCCCTTCGTATAATTCACCCCTTCCGATAAAATGTAATTACCCGAAATTATATTATTAAAAAGTACTTTAACAAAAGGCAATAAAAAAATTTTTCCGATGAAATGATACGACAATCGTAATAACTAACAGTTACGTTTTTCGCTTTTATGTTTATCGCCCGTTACTATTACTATTTCCCAAGTTATAAACTTTCAAATATGAAACAAACGTTCGTTTTAATAATCGTAAAAAACATTACAAGCATTCGGCATTATATAACTCCCAACTATTCGAGCCGATACCAATGGAAAAATGATATTTTTCCAAAGTTCGGATTTATGTTAAACATGTTACACTTGAAACCAAATGTATCAGTTTATGGAGCCGACGTACGGAAGCTCGAGAGGGAGATGCGCGCCATAAAATTGTATTACAATATGGAAAGTTGTGGCTTGGAATACTAATGTGATCTTTGTAATGCCGAGGGATATCCATTATGACGAATATTTAAACATTATTTTCGTATAAATCGTTCGACTTTATCTTTAAAATAGAATAAACAACTGACGTACACGTTCGCGGCGGACGCGCGCCGTTTACCTATCTGCCATATCAGGGAGCTTTTTCCGCGCTCGTGTGAGCACACAGGAGTTGATCCAGATGGCTCTAACACGGCTCGCTTCTCGATATACGTTCGATTTGACGACGCTTTTATGTGTATTTTCATTCGTATTTTTACGACCATCACGCCAAATAAGCATCGTATCGTTTTAATGTTTTAGATTCCAGAATGACAATGGATAAATCTCAATTACCCAAGAGCGCGGCGAATAATAATTCGTCTCCTCAAGAATGCGCAGGCTGTGGCAAACAAATCACAGAAAGGTAACCGACGCGATTATATTGTAATTAATTTGTAGTAGAAGATGTTTCACAAGCGAAAATAAATTCATATTTTTTCTAGATATTTATTAAAAGCTCTAGACATGTATTGGCACGAGGACTGTTTAAAATGCGGATGCTGCGACTGTAGATTAGGCGAAGTTGGTTCAACACTATTTACAAAAGCAAATCTAATACTTTGTAGAAGAGATTACTTAAGGTTCGTATATTCAGTTTGCTGCAATGTGAAATAGGTACATAACAAACTTGTAACAACCTTTATAAATGAGCAAGAAGGTTGAATAATTTTTTTAATCTTCAAAAACCCTAGAAAAAATGGTGTATAAGAATCGATTATACCAAAATCATCCATAATTACTCACATGAAAGCATATAAGCCTCTATTAGTCCATTCTGTAATTTCAAATACTTATTAGGTATCTTTCTACCAAAAATTTGAGCCCATTGAAGCATCTTAACTGATCCTAACAAACAGAAGAAACAAAAATAAATGACGACATCGACCATTTAAATGAAATTATCAACTATTAGGTTCCAAAAAGTCAAAATCTGCTGAAAAAATGTGAAGGTCGCACTTGCGTAAGTATCTCAGGAAATAAAACACACCAGTAGAAATGATCTGATAAAAAAAAAAACTTTATTGTAAACAAAATGTAATCTTAATTTGAAAAAAGAAAGCCTAGTATGACACATTTTTTGAAACAGCAATAAATTAATATGAATAATTAAATATTAAAAAGCTAGCTGGAGTTCTTCCCCTTCAAATTTTCATTTTTCATTCTTTTTTCTTCTATTTTGTTCACCCCTTCCCAACATATCTGCCCGCTGAATGAATACTTTTAAAAAATTCATCAAAATTGATACATTGTGAAATTCTGAGCAACTGTCTGAAAGTTTTATACTGATAGAAATCCTTTCATTATATAAGATGCCTAAAAGTATTATTATAGATTAAACACACCTAGCTGACTCACCGCTAAATTAGAATTAATCATTTGTGAGAAATTAAAAACACTGAGCCAAAGTAGTTTACACTTTAAATATAGATAGCGTTAACCATTTTATATCTGATAATATTAATGCGCAAAAGGAGAGATTCCATTGACGCATTCGCTACCCTCCTGTTACCCACTCACCCCCATAGTTGAATCGCTGCGGGGTGAGGAAAAACATATTGGAGCGCTATCTCTCAACCAGCTTCATAATCAACTTATTTTTGGCACCTTTTCCACAAGATTGTAAGTGATAAATTTTTTTAGAGAGGTGGCCGCTGGGTTATCTGGGTATGGTTAATCTATGGCAATAGAAGAATTCTAAATAATTAGTATTATAATGATCGAAGAAATTAAATTAGAAACATTCATAAAAATATAAAAAATAAAAACATAGAAATTTATTAATGCTCAAGTCCATTTTTCCTGTTCAGATACGATAATAATTGACAAAAATGATTATTCAAGGAGTCAATCTGAATGTCTTATTTCTCAAGAAATACTTGGCAGAATTTATTATTTTTTTATATTTCACTTCAAGACTTTCCAAAAAAATTAATTGTTTTATTTATTTATTATTTATGCATGTAGAATCGCTTATTGACTTGGTGTCATAAACTGGCGAAAGACAAACAGATTCATTTCATGATTCCATGAAATATTTTTCGTGAATACTGATTATTTGTCATAATTTTTTTTTTGTTTTAATTTTTACATGTTATTTTATGAATGTATTTTATTTTTGAAGCTAGGTATTAAATTCAATTTATGAATTTGAAAAAATAAAATGAATATTAAAAGTTTCTTCATTTTTGAAAATTTTTATTTTATATTACATATTTTTTGGAACAACTTTTAGTTTTTATTTCAATTTGTTTTTTTCATATTTTTGAAATGCTTTAATTTTTTCATTTTGGTTATTTTCTTCAATAAAAATTTAAGGCCTCTTGACATTTACAGATTTTTTTTTCATGGATAACACTGGAACACTAAACCCTATATAACTCATCAAATGAACTAAAAATATTATTTTTAAAAAAGTTTTGAAATTGTCCAATATGGTGAAGATCCATCGATAAATTTTAATTTACAGGCAAAATTCGATTTTGAAAATTAATCACGAAGTGATCTTGAAAATTCTCTTGGAAGCTTGGAAATTCTGCTACAAAAAAACTGTCAAAAAAATCTGAAATTTTGAAGTCCATCCTCAAAATAATGGAAGATTACAAAAATTTCTCACAATTAGTTTTTTTAAGCTATTGTTCAAACATTAGCATGATCGATTTTCGAGAAATAAACTTGATTTTCGATTCACTTTCTTGATTTAGTATAGGTCTTCTCTATTTAGATTCCTTACAAATGGAGCATGTTGAAAAAATTATAATACCATTTTATACAAACCTATGTAATTAATAATATTACTTTATTAATAGAAAAAAAAAAAAAAAAATGAAATATAGATTGTTTAAATGCTCTGTATTTTATTTACCCACTGACCATCTTACCAAAATGCTCAAGTTCGCTGATCACTCGTATTTTAAATTGTCATAAAATCTCCAAACAATAACCGATAAAAAAAAATTTTCTTCCAAAATCTACAACAAATTTTCAGAGGAGGAGAGGTGCAAATTGACCAATAATTTGCAAATTTGCAATAGTCAGATAAATTCAAAAAGAACACTTACCGCAAGTAAATGTCAACATATAAAAAGAAAAAATACCGTAATAATAAAATCAACAAAAAAAAAAACCATCGACTATATAAATATTCACAAAAAAATCCACCAAAATATCCACGATACGGTGACAAACAGCTTATTAAAATGATGTTATTACAATGAAAAACGACCCAAATACGCTGACCGGTTATCGCAGCTTTTCATACTTTTCCACCGTGCATCCATATAAGAGAAGTTTATTTATAGTGAAGATTACAAGCAGCAGAAGGAGAATTATTGCCGGCTCTATATAAAGCCTTTATTAAATGAGGGTAACATAGGAAGTGTATTGGGAGTATATTAGCCCTTATACTGCTTGTCCACTACATGGACTGCGAAAAATTGGCAGGATATTGCTGCAAACGCTTCCTTATAATATCCAGTTTAATATACCTACGAAATCTATATAAATGTTTGAACTGAAAGGGTAATATATACTCGTTCTGAGCTATTTGTAAAAGTTACCGTTTCCCCTTTTTTTCCCTGCCCTATGTTCTTGCACCGGTCTACAGTATTACGAGTATTATACGCGAATAATGAAGCTTTAAAAAATCCCTATAGATGATAAAAATATCTATAAAAAAATTAGCTGTACGCTTTGACGTTATTTTTTCCATGTGCTGCAGATTATTCGGTAACACGGGGTATTGTTCGGCTTGCTCGAAAGTTATACCAGCTTTTGAAATGGTAATGAGAGCCAGAAATAACGTTTATCATTTGGAATGTTTCGCGTGTCAACAATGCAATCACAGGTACGTACATACGTTTTTTTTTCTCGCCCAGTCGAACAATTAGTTAAGAACTTAATTTACTTTTTTTTTTCGTTTAAGTAAAAAATTAACATCGCGTCGCCCGTTGTCATGTACCAACCGCTATGCTCGCTAATGTAGCGAAAAATTGATAAATTAAAGCTCGTTGGTAATAATTACTTTTAAAAGTGGGGAAATTAGCAAATTTCCGCGTTGTTCTTTTTCAATGCATAAATATGCATATTTCACCGCATGGTACCTCGCGTATAATTTCGCTTTTTTTTAAATGCTTCCGGGTAGAATATAAATATTTAAGTTGAAACAATGGCGTGAGAAGTGACTATTAAATTATAACGTATAAGTTTACCACGTCTGTAATTACTTTTTTTACCCATTTGCTTAAATACCGACGTGATAAATCGTGCGAAATTATCGAAACTTTTCGGTTTGTAAATAACTTTTTAAAAAGTGATAACTCCAAGGTACGAACTACGAATCTCGCGGTTATTCGAGTTCACGGAAAATATGCTTCAACTAGGTAACTTAATGATCGCCGGAAATGACTTAATATTCGCCCTATATCCGATACATATATTGTAAATAATAAGCGCACACCTATTAATCACCGTTGGACTCGATTCGTTCACCCCTATGGGTAAAAGTTAGTTCGACTCGGACACGTATATGAAAAATCAACACCACTTTCCCCCACACTAGGGCAAATTACTCGTTCAAAGAGAATTACACGGTGAACACGTCTCCGACACGCCGTACACACTACAATAGAAAAACTAAACAGCTTAACTTTATTACCAAAGTAAGTTAGTTCTTTTGATTTACAGCTAACTACGTTTAAACAATAGCTCGAATGTAAAAAAATATAAACGGACCTTAGAAAGCGTTTATTATACGCGGTATTTCTCTCGGACACGGTGCTTTATCGCCCAAACTAAGTATTTTACGGCTATAAAACTTGCCAATAATCTTATAGCTGTTCCGGACAAAACAATGTCGCCAAATTTTATATTTTCAAATAATATAAAAACTTTTCCACACTCTAAACTATTGATTGGGTGTAAATTTTATTAAATATCCGATTTCATATTTTATAGCGCATTTTTTCTCTTCGTCTGAGACCCGAAGCAGCGTACTTATCATAGATTAGATACTAAAAAATATTACATCCGGTGGTAAAATATTACTTTGATCTTACGTTTAAATGTAATTGGAATATTTGAAGTGAATGGCGCTTGCTGCTCAATATTTCGCATATAAATTCATTTAAAATCGCCTCCGGTGAGCGAGCCTGTCAAAAACACAAGCTTTTAGCTTATACATATTTTTTGCTACTCGCGTATATTTCTTTTATGTATCTTCGTTTCATTTTTCGGCACTGATAAAAAAGTGGGTGATTTTATTATACAAATTTTTGAAAAAATTTTTGTACTATAATTTCGAAATCTACATTGTAAGTAATAAGTACGTATGTGAAAATAATAAGAACCGAAGTTTAAGAAATAATTATAAAGAATTTGTATGCATATGCATATCCAATATCCATATACTTAAAGATGGTTCTTACTGATTGTGACACCCAGCATATCAGAAGTAGGCAACTCAAGCAGTTCCTGAAACATGGTTGCCATTCTGTTAGGGAGAATGAAGGAACTCATAAAATATAGGTACTTATATAGTAAGCAATAATACTTATATTAGAATATGTTCAGCTGCGTTTTTAGTAGAAACGACAGCAATCTCTTTTGCGGATAGGAGGAGTGGCAATGTCTTCATATTTCTGCATTTCAGACTATATTATTTTATAGTCACACAGCAAAGGTAATAGTCTCAGTGGAGGCGAAATTTAATTTGAGCTTATTCATACAAACATGTGGAGGCGGATTTTTCAGGTTTTTGATTCGATTTAAAATAATAATTCACTCAAATTTTGGAGAAGCTAGAGCAAACTTAAAGTCTCAACATTTTATTTTCATTCACAATCTCACAACGAAGTGTGAGTAGAGGACACTAACATATTTAAATATCAGCTTTTTAAATAAATTTGGAGAGTAGTTAGAGCAAAAAAACGGCTTATTGAGGAAGTTTAGAGTTATGAAGTTTCTTGAATTTTCCTTATTGCCCATCAAATCCAAGTAGAAAACTCAAACTTTACTTGAAGAGTTGGTTGAGGAATACTGTAGACTCTTTGGTTATTCAAAATGGAGAATAATCAAAATTCAAGGAAAGCTTGAGAATTCTGAAGTGCCTAAAATTTGATAAATATTGGTTCATATATCTTTAAGAGACAATAAATGAGCTATACTTTAAATACAACTTAGCAAATGTTGTTAGGAGTGGGGAAAAAACTTTACCTCCATCTCAATAAAAATACAATTTTTCCATCAAAATTAAAAAATTAATTTGTTACCAAAAAATAATGGAATATTTTTGTGTAACATTAATATTACCTAAAAAAAAAGAAAAAAGGAAACATTCTAAAAATAACAAAAATAATATTCGAAAGATATTTGAAGAAACAAATCAACTGATAAATAATGAATAAATGAATACATTATTTATCATTGATAATAATGACTTTTATTTGATAGAATTATGAAAAAATAAATAAATAAATCGATAGTATCATTCCAGATCCAGGTCTATTTAAATTTCGTTTTGACCTCTTGTCCTTCATTTTTTTTTATAAATTAGCTTTGCTCTAAAGGTTAAAGAACCACCATCAGTTCCATTTGAGCTCCTTAAGGGTGATGAGAGGTGTCCTTTAAATTTTTAGTACTATATTTTCAAAATAGGAATCTGCACTTATGAGGGGTACATGACAATTCCAAATTTCGAAAATTTTTAAACATTGGCTTGAAAACGTGACATTGTTTTTTAGATATTTGGGAGCGCTGATTATGATGATCACCTTATTTTTAAACAACGATAATTCTGAAGCCCCTCATTCTCTCCTCTTGGGTTACAAAAATGAAATATGTTTAGTGAAAATAGGGTTTTCACAGTAATTTTTGTTTAATTTCAATTTACAATAATATAAACGGCATTGAAATTAATATAATAGATTTATCTATTTTTATATGTGCTCTTAGCAAGGGCAGAGGGGTCATAGCAGTCTAAATTTTTTTACTCATCTATAATACCTAACATAAGGGTCACAGAGCACATAAAAAATTAAGTGGTGTACGAAGGTAATTCTTCGATTTTTATTACTAATAAAGAGCGGAGGGGTGGACTAAGGGGCTACAAAATGGTCAAAAATATAAATTCATCATTTTATTCAGAGCCATCAAATACCTATGAAACTAGTACACGTTACACCATTATATTATTTATTACAAGCCATTAAGGAAATTTAAACTGCTTTACCTCTCTCCCCGCCCCAAACGAACATATGATAACTGACGAATCTATGATATTAATTTTAACTTCTTTCATCGTTATAAATTGAAATAAAACAAAAAATTATTATGAAGAATGCATTCTTTAAATATTTCATTGGAGTAACCGAGGGGGAGGGGGTTGAGGGGTTTCAAAATGACCGTGGTTGAAAAAAAAAGTTGATCATCATACTTAACGGTTCTAAATACTCATAAAATAATGTCTCATATATGTAGGTGGGCTGACTCCAATTTTGAAAATATCACGTAAAAGCACAAATTAAGTCATTTCTCTATTCCGCTTATACCACACCTTTCTTACTCACAGTTACCTCCTCAAGAGATAACCACTTCAGCTATGCTCAACCTGCCAAATTTCCCTCGCGAAGGTCTATTTACTTCTCAACCGCCCCAATTATGCCCCCTTCTGGACTGCAATTGGCGACCCTGTACCTCTCTCCGAAATTCTCTAGAATAACCCATACAATCTTTCCCCGCTCTTGACATTCCTAATGCAGTCCAGATGGTTCTACTATATTTAGATCCCAATACATACAGCGTATTTCAGGCCTAAGGGACTACATGGCATGGTACGTTAAACTAAATTGAAAAAAATTATAGTATTAAACTATATTTTTTTCATGTTTTCAAAGTGTAGTCTAATAACGTTTTCTTAGCCGTAAAAGTTGAACTTTTCACAAAGAAAAATTTATTTTCAATTTTTGAAAGTTTTATCATTTCGTTACCATCCATTATGGATGCACTACTGAACTACAAAAATTGTTCATTTCTAAGTGAAATTGTTCTCTTTTTACGTACCCTTGAAGTTGACAATGGTATGTCAAAATTGAAAAGTACCAAAAATTAAAAAGCTGTCCATTCTTTTCTGTAGAGATTTGGAGAGAGCTGATGGTGTTTTTAAACTTCAAGGGCAAGACTGTAAAATCGAAAGACACAAGATCAAAAATAGTATTTTTATGTGCGAGTTGATATGAAAGACCTTAAGCCTATACTGCTTATATATGTAGTTCAATATTCATAATGAAATCATAATCATTCAATCATTATCATCGATTTTCTACCACCAAATAAACACATTAAACATTCAACTCTTTCACGCTTCAACACCCAACGCATTCACAATTGAAAATTTACTCCATTTCCCCTCTATACGAAAAATTGCTCATAATTCCGCACAATTTATATGGGTCATGAATACAACCACAAAACCCTACGCACCCGCGATAAACGAAGCGAACAAGAAAAAAAACACATTGCCGAAAAAACTAAGCCTCGTATCATCGAAGTTTCGAACGCGTCGTAATAGAGTAAAAGAAGTTAAGTTTTCCATCAAAAATACCGCACACATACACCCTCCGCTTAAACATTCCATTAATATCTACTCTCGCAGGAAAAACACAAAAGATAAGAAAACAACTTTTGCGAAATTTAAGTAAAGAATTTTAGAAAAGTCGAACCGCTATCGGCCCCAGAGATGAGTAATGTGGCACATCAGAGGCTAAAGTCGTTATTATACCCCGTTTTTCCACTTCCAGCCTCCTCTCTTATCTGTGTTGCAATTCCCCTAACGCATAACATTAGTGTTTTCCAAATATGGGAAATTTTCTAATAAATACTTTCATTTTTTTTTTAGGACGTTTGATCGATAAAGTGATTTTTATTGGAGCTTTTTCGAAATTTCTTCTCACTCGTGAAATACGAATTAACTCTCGACGACTCTCGTCAACTTTTTTATACCGAGTAGAGACTAAAAATATGCTTCAAGTTTACCTTAATTCCGTTTTAAAGTTATAAGACTTTTAAAAGGGATAATGTAAAATACTGCAGGTAAATCCTTCAACAGTTTTAATATATTCAAAGAATCACGATGTAAATTTAAATTACTCTTACGATACGGAGCGGGACTTCATATCTGCACACGTACCTACTAGCACTTATTATGACAACATACTTCATTTAAATAATTTAATAAAATTCGTAATATCAAGCAAAACCTTGTCGAAGATCCGATTAACTTCGTACAAAAGAACATAAATTCTTATCCTATCACCCTCCTCTACTCCATCTTCATCTTATTCGAGACAATATTTTACATTCACGGCAAAAATTATGCAAATTAATTAACACCTTTCATCCGTAGAAATTACACGCCTAATAAGTTGCATACTCGTTTCGCCTGAATAACCGACCGCATCTACATACATTCATCCGCCAACGAGAGATTGTAGCATTAGGAAACGAAAATCTCCATGGTACGAGATAAAGGTACCGAATTACATGTGTGTTTCAATTCATAGGCATTGTGTAATCTGATACGGGGTGCTGCCGTTACTATTGTCGTGGTTGTTTGTACTCGAGAGGTGAAATCGTTCAAAATTTATCACCGTTAAGGGTAGCCGATTTCAATTATATGTCGAGATCGAAGTTGTTGATATAGCATACGATACCTTCTCACGCACCGTTTTGGTAAATGTAATAATTTAGTAAACGTTATAAATTTTTTCGCCATCTTGTACCCTCGTCTTCTGTAGGTTATGACAGAAATATTATAATTTAGCTATTTCTTTATTGATTCATTACAATTGTATCATTTCAAGGTGAAAGGTCCCACTATAGCAGTTTGGAGTTAAGACCGCCATGTTGTAGAGAATCGAATCCCTTTTCAAATGAGACCTTAACGAGCTCAATTAAGTGTTTTTTTGTCGAGTTACGGCATCCAGAAGTGTGAAAGTTCAAAAAACATAGTTTTGAGAAAAATGCGTTTGAAAATTTTCATACATTTTCTATCACAACTTTGGAACTAAAACAGTTAGACAGCTTACAAACATCTCATTTGAAAGGCGATTTTATGCCTAATGCGGTACTGTAGTGATCAAAATTAAAAGTATTAAAAATTTAAAATTCATTATATTAAAAATTAAAGGTATAAAAACTCACATTAATAATGATAATCTTAAAATCAAAATCATAAAAAAAAAAACAAAATAAACTTATTAATAAATAATAAATTTATTTTATTTTTAAAAATCAATTTAATTAAATCATTAATGAATTGAATAATCCCTATAATAAAAATTTTATTTATTTTGAAAAATATTCCAGCAAAAGTCCAAAATTTATTTCGAAAAAAAAAAAAAAATGAAAAAATACCCAATTTTACGCGAAGGAGTTAGTCTAAACTGTAACACTGTAGTTCACCGACTTTCCACGAGATGTGCAACTTGAAAATGACACCAGGTGAAAAATCCGAAATGTCATCATACCATTTTTAATCATCTGGCAAATGTCCATTTTTTTGGTACATATCATATATTTTCCTCCACGCGTAGCGCCGGCGAGTATTCGTGAAATTCGCTTAAAACTTGGTGAGAGACTCTTCTTAAAAATCTATCAAAAAGCACTTTTTTGTTTTTGCGAAAAAATTCAAAATGGTGGATCACACTAATTTTGAGAGAGGCTGGAGAAAGAACAAATAGCTCAAAATTTTTGTTTTTGATCTCATATGAAAGAGTGATTAACGGACACCAGTGTATCCAAATTTCAGTTTTCAAAGTGCATTTTGAGGTCGGCTTTTTGAGGAACTTTTGAGTCATGAAATTTCTTGAATCCTGCATATCTCTTTACCAAATCAACCTAGAAACGTCAAACTTTGTGTGTAGGGTTGGTTGGTGGCCATAATATGAGCTCTTAAATTTGAGTCATAATGGATTCAAAATGGCGGATTATCAAAATTTGAGTAGAGCTTGAGGAACCTCAAATCAGTAAAAATGTAATGAAATTTGAAAAAAATCCAGATATCTTGAAAACTAGAAATGTCAAAGTGAGACCGTTCACCTTGAAATGACACTTAAATTTTTCATGATTTTGAAAGTCATATATTAGTATATACATAGTATAATTTTTTTTTCTATATTTTCTGAATAAAAAAATGTTAGCGCGCAAAATGAAGCATTTCTCAAAATTATCTGCAAAAAAATGAAAAACCAACGAATTTTTCTAAATGTTTTGTACTTTCTTTTCAATTTCTCTCCACATCTATACCCTCCCAGGTCAACAATTTTTTGTAAGCAACATTCTTACCGAGTTTTAATTTCGAGATAAAATTTCAATTTATTTATACAAAAAATTTGTAAAAAAAAATTGCTGTGTTTAAAGCTACTCAGAGGGGGTTAACCTAAATTATGTGATGGATGATGAACTGTAGATTATTTATAGAAAGTGCTTTAAATCTAATCAACAGAGCCGTTTTTCAAATTATCTGCAAAAAATTATGAAAAGTGTCCAACTTCTCCAACCGCTATTTACACTTTTTCATTGTTTGTGCCTCCTACATTCTCTATCGCCATATATTTTTTGTCAGTTATATTACATCGTAAATTTTACATTTTGACGCAAATAGCGTATTTTTAACAGCCTTGGATGTTGAAATGAAAATTTTAAAATTTGATTATCATTAAAATGAAAAATTTTGAATTTCAGCACCTCCAGAAAGTAGGGTAGGCAACCCATCATACACTAATGTCACATGAGTAGCTTTACCTATGGTGGGAAGGAGCTCATACTGAGGTGAACCACTTCGTATATTTCAGTCTTTATTCGAAATGGTATAATATAGTTTTCAAGGTTACCATTATCAATAAATTTGTCTCCAAATCTCAAATGAATTAATAGTTATGATATTGCTCCTTTTATAATGGAGTACTACAAAGCGTTGTCTTTCATCTCTCAATAAGATGGAGACTCGATATTACACAAAATTTTTAAAGATTTTAAAATTCTTTACATATTTGAGATTAACCAAAAGACTTAATTTAGCTAGCTGACTGCTCAGATATCCAGAGACATCGGAATGATAAAAAATAAGGAGCCTGAAAAAAATCAATTTTTCTGTAAACTTACCAGACTACTATCTTAAAAATCGAGATTTTTTCATCTTAAAAAAAAAAAACAAACAAAAAATGAAAATGAAAATATTCGATTTCTTTAGAATCATAGGCTTTCCTACTAAATATTGCGGACTTATCACCACATTAGGACTTTCAGTTAAAACAATGATCACTAACTTAATCATGTACAGTCAACCGGCAGTCCAACAAATTAGTCAGAAGCGTTTAAAATTCTCAACAAAGGCTCGTTGAAAAATTAAACCGCTTATTGTTATTCTACCCAATAGTGACATTATTAGTTGGTGTTACAAAAGAGGTTGCGACGTTTAAGTCTTTAATCCCAATAGATAGCGTAAAAAGCTGGAAACTTAGACAGGATAAAACCCTGTTACAGCTCACGCTCGTTTTCGTAAAATTTTCGGGATTAAAATACGCTTAATAATTCTTCCTATATACTTTAAACTTTATAAATTGTTTGCTTTCTTAAATTTATCGTATTTAATGGATATTGCGAGATATATAGCCACAAGGGCGAAATGACGTTTCGATTTTGTCGTTGAAAGCTTTCGCCCTAGTGGGAGGAATTTAAACGATCATGAATAAAAACTATCGGTACGTCCATTTTCGAATTCTTCACCAAACCACCAAACATACGAGTCGAATTCAGAGTGGAATGAAAATTAGATCTTATTTTATTCTCAAATACACGCTGAGAAGAAGCGACATCCACCAAAGTAAAATTAAGACGTTAGGCGTCAAGTTGGAATTTTAAATTGAAGCTTAAAAGGCATTATACTTGCATGAAGTATCACTTCGAAGTATATGCTACGTATGTCGTAGATTTTAAATACTAATTTATTCGCGAGAGTTTATTTTCGGCCCAGTAACTTTTCCGCGACGAAAACTACAGCGACGCATCCGTTCTTAAAACAAACTTTCTATTAGCGCCGAATTAGCAGCTAAACGAAGGAACATCTGTGTGAATTCGAAGAAAAACGCGCAGCTGTTAAAGGTGCACTAAACACGGCGCTAAAGTTTAAAAATTTGCATACGTGAATAAACGAGACTCTCGTTCATATTTCTAATCACGCCTTTTATCGGAAGCCCGGTCGAACCGTCGTGTCATCGCTAACCACTCAACGTGGCGCGGTTAATTTTGTAAATCGACCGCGAAACGTATACGCAACAGGAACGTACACGAGATGCCCACACCAGTATTACGGGCGATAACAGAGAACCTTAAAATCCACTAATAAAAAGACGTGACGAAAATGTATACTCTCCGGTTAAGCGACCCGCTTGACGAGTACTTTAACCCTTCGTATTACACACGCTATGCAAATTCAGTAATATTTAAATTTGGTTTTATTTGTAAGAATTTGTACATGCTAATTCCAGTACGATAACATCTTTGCAGT
Organism: Phenacoccus solenopsis; assembly: GCA_009761765.1. Taxonomy (NCBI): domain Eukaryota; kingdom Metazoa; phylum Arthropoda; class Insecta; order Hemiptera; family Pseudococcidae; genus Phenacoccus; species Phenacoccus solenopsis. The sequence goes on from CM019752.1 coordinate 32,410,015, forward strand.
AGCTTCGTTAAAAATTTTTCTGGGGAGAAGCTATGAAAAAAATGTATGAGATTAATTTGAGGGGTACTCCCCTACCTCCCTATGTATGCACAACTTTTTTTATAACTTCAAATGTATTCTTGGTGGTTAGAAATTTTTTAATTTTGAAGATTATAAGTACATTGGGATGTATGTACTACAAATTTAATTAAGTACATAAAAAATTTGCCTCCATTAAAATTCACTTCTTAGGAAAAGATCCTTTTTACCTCTGAATTTAAAACTAATTTTATAAGCTTGTGGAAACATATCAAAGAGTTCTTCGCAAACTACAGATTTTTTAGAACTTTCTATTACAGGGATATGAGAAAATGAACGACGAAGAATCGTAAATTTTTCTTTAAATTTTAAAAAATACGAGTTTTTGACGATTTGAATTTTATAGATATTTCCAAAATGAAATTCACTTTCTCAAAAATCAAAAATTTCTTTTCATCAATTTATGAAAAAACGAAAGTTTTCCTGTTTTTGAAGTTCCAGAAAATATTTTCATTTTGATTTTTGATGATTTACTGTATCACTGAAAATGAACGATTAATTTAAATTGTTGATGAGACAAAAGAAAATGAAAGTAAGATGTTCTTCGCATTGATAAAATTAAAAAAAAAGTTTATAATCAAATTTTTTTTCTATATTATTCAATGATCTAAACATGATCTTCAGTTCCTAAGAATTCAATAAACAATATTGTGTGGTTCGTATGCGAGTGCTTCGCAAGTGAGCTACTCCTCCCCATCAATGTTAAGGGATAGATTTTTTTCTTTTTTTTTCTTTGTTTTTTAAAGATAATACATATGTTGGTAAAATAAATCATACTTTTCACTATAAAAACGCACACAAAGTCAAGTCCCCATTGCCTATGTCCAACTTCCCATTATTCATTTACACACTTCATAGAAGTGTAGAGGTCTTTGGTTCTATAAATTTTAACTTAGAATCAATCAAGGGACAAAAATAATTTTGGAGCTCCAATTTTACAATTTTTTTCTCAAATCTATCGGAAAAAATGAATGAAAATTGAAAAATAAATTTGTTGTGAAAAGTTTTAAAACCTAAAATTGTGAACTTCACAGGTTTGATGGAAATTTTCCCTCTTTGCCCCTCTCTATCCAACGCATTGCAAGTATATAAATCCCACCCTTGGAGTGTACTTATATCTTGACCCTTCACTTAGAATATCACAAATAATAATAATAATAATAATAATAATAATAATGATAATAATAAAAAATAATAATAATAATAAATAATAATAAATAATAATAATTATTACTATTTTGACAATGGAAAGGGGTGGGGGGAGATATCGATTTTTTTCATTTTGCGAGATAGCTCCTTATCGGGTTTAGAGGTTTACCGCAATTCTGTAAATAAAACTAACAATTTTTCAAAACCGAAATCCCTTCAATACGTGTTGCTTTCATTTGATCAAGATGAAATTTTATGAAAGTTGATTTGAAGGCCTGGAAAACTCTTGTTTTATTTTCTTTTCTTGAAAAAAAGCAGAATATGATTTTTGAAATTGCATTCTAGGTCCTCTTATTTATCATGAAATTATTTAATATGCCCAAAGTTCAAAAGAAAATTTGCAATTGTTTTAATCAAAGGTCAAAATTTGATTTGAGAAATTATTGAGTTGTAGAATTGGTTTGGGTTGATTGAATGAATACCTATTTGGGGAATAAACAGAAAATTGATGGACTTCGGGCGGTCTTGATTACCACCCTCCCCCCACCACCAGGCTGACCACCACTGCACTACAGTGTATTTATCTTCTGATACGAAAATCAGATGAAAATAGAATTATTTTTCATCATTTCTTCTCAGCCTCTATTACATCAGCAATTCTGCGAATACATATGTCCTTGAATTTCACTGCATGATAAAATAGAAAAATTCTTCAAGATGCACGATCGTTTTGGTATAATAAACCCAACATATATTCCCCATTAGGTATTCTAAAACAAGGCAAAACTTTGTAGAAAAAATGGCGCCCACCGACGCAACCGTACATGCATAACAAAAGCATCTGCAATCAGATTTTGATAAATCTACCATCCATAATTCAAAAGAAACAGCGTGACCACCCCAGCGAAGTATCGAACAAACGAACAAACCTTTCTCTATTTTCTATCTGCTATCAAATAATCTTTAACGGTGTAATGCGTCTGTTCAATCTTGTCGAGAACGCGTATAGAGTGTAAGAAGTTACGCGTGTTATTGGTTTTACGAAAGGAAAGAAACCAAAAATATACAACGTATCGAATAACATTTACTCGAATGGGTTTTCCTTATTATTCCATCATTTTATCATCATGGTAATTTCGTGTATTGAATTTACCGCATTGTGGCATGTGGCAAATGTAACTGAACGCACGTAGGTGCAGAAAAAAATCGTTGCATCTATGATACAGATTTTGCGAATGAACTCGCCTGTTTAAATGTAAAATCCGTAATGATGACGCAATTATCAGATATAGCAGAGTAATTATTATCGTATTATCATAACACACAGACCTGGTCAAATACCTGATTACGACGGTTGCTTTGGAGTAGTATCATATTATCTCAGGTGATGAATAAAATCAGTCTTTTCGCTGAAGTGAATAAATATTTTCTTGAAATTTTGTTTTATCATATAATTACCCTAAAGTTTAGTGGTAAGCTGAATGAAATATTTGCCACGGTATTTCCATTTTATCATATTGTTGAACAGTGTAACCCTAGTGGTGTATTTTCTGAAATTTTCACAAGCTAACATCGTGAGTACGTTTGATATAATTTTACTCGCTGAATTAATGATGTCAACTTCACGAGAACAAAAACATTCAGGTAAAAAAATGAAGGAAGAAATCAAACAAATTTTTGATCGATATATTCCTCATCGTGCTAATAATGTTCCTAACGAGCCTACACAATCGAATATCCGTGTAGCTGATAGAAACTCCATTCGATTCTGCACTCAGTTTAATTTAGAGCAATACATTAAAGATGAAGTACAGCGAGCTCGAGTTGAGTTAGAAAAATACATCGACAAGCGAATAAAACAGGCTACACAGCAGCAAGCAGTCGACAAGAGGAGACAGAAATATGTACAGCAAAGTGAAAGAAAATCTAATCAAAGGTCATTGACTCGAAGAAAAGTTTATGTTGGTGAAAGTGACGATGAATGTTCTCCAAGAACCTATACCTCTGTCCGTCGAAATTTAATCATCACGTTTAATACCTAGCTCCATAATGTATAATAAAAATATGATTCTCTTCGGCGTGCTTTCATTTCAAACTCCATCCTTCAATTTCATCCCATCGAAAATAATTAGCATCGTTTTCACGCCTATAACAAACACTCGAACGACGACTGTTGTGACATTTAAAAGTGACAGTTAAGGTACCATTTTACAAAAGGCTTTTAGGCACCGAAACGCGTGCAAATTTATTGATAAAGTCGCTTTAACGCTCGATCTTGCCACTTAAGATATACGCATATACCGTTTCGCTTTTAAATACGTAATGTACGTATGAATGGTAATTAAATTAGCGAAGACAATGACAACTTTGTTTCCTTGTTCATTAGAAGTTGATGCGTTTGTTAGGTGCGTGAACGTTGAGTAGCGAAGATACGGCGGTGTTTTTAGTTCTTCGTGAGTGACATAGGTATAAACACATAAAGGTGTAAATACCTTCACATAAATCGGTTATACGTGTGATGATTTGAGATAGCGATGGAATGCTTTGTATTATTTCATACTTGATTGATATGGTATACGTAAACACCACAAATACCCATGGAAATTAATGAAAACAAAACTCAGATTTGATTAAAATAATATAATGAAAATTTGTAAATTAAACAGCATAGTGGATAAGAATAGTAAATTTATCGTTTGAAGTGATGGTAGGTAAGTACTATCAAGATACATCCCTGACTAAAGTTTTAGATCCCTAGTTTCCACCATTTTTAAGCTGGGCCACTTCGAACGTAAAATTAGTAGATTTTTTTTTTTTTTTGCATACACAGTAAATCATTTTCAATAATTTCTTGTTACATGCATTATTGATCCATATGAAAGGATAAATAACTCTGTAGAAAAAATCAAAACCTTTCTCCCTCTTTATTTCTCTTCAAAACAATCTTTACCAATTCTATTAATTCTTTTTCATAGCGATCGTAGTTCGATGCAAACATAAAAATGCCTTTTTCAGATGTACTTCCTGCCTCTTGATAACATATATTTTGTTCAAAATGTTAGCTTCAGTGTGTCACAGTCGAAATTCAGATGGATGAATAATGGAAATATTTTTGAAAAGCTGTAAATGATACAGTTTCCACATTTTGAATATGTGCTGCATGGATCAATAGAAAATCATGTAGCTAAGAAGCAGAAAACTCCTCTATCTCTATAGTCCAGTAAATCTAGAGAGAAAATAGTCGTAGTACTTTAAAAATTCCCATCAAAGATTTTTTTGGTGCATAATGTAAGGAATGCGTCCGCAAACAACACATTAAAAGTCCCCATGGGTAGCGCGCGAGCTAAATCCACAGTGGGACAAACCTAACTCAAAAAATGGTTTTTTCAAATTATCTCCCTAAATATCAGTTTTAGGGGGAACATAGTTCAGTACAATTTTGTAGCAGACTGAATTTGCTATTACTTTGCTTCCATTGAATTTTTTGTAGATGCCATAGGTACGGCTGGGGAGAATCCTAAAGAAGAGAGTTTTAGGGGAGGCATTATGATAGCCGTTAGTAGGCGATGAAAGTTGACAGTATGAATTACACCAAGAGTGCACAAAAGTGTTTAATCAAAATAAAAACTTTTTTTCCAAATTGTGCCCTCCTCTTGTTCTCAACCCCCTCATACAGCTTTTCAAATTATCTCTGCGAAACAGTTTAGCTAGGAAAATGTCTAGTGCAATTATGTAATTTATATGTAGTAGACTCAATTTTCTACAACTTTGTCATAATACGTTCATTTTTTGTAGGCGCCATAGGTGAGGTAGAGAAGGGGTCCTTTTGATTATATAGCATAATTTCCTGTTTCCGATTTAAAAAAAATTTTAATCAAAGAAAGTTTTATTTTGAAATTTTTGACCATCTCCTTTTTCTTTGTGGTGGTGCCGATGAAGTTGATGGTTGCTCATCTTCAATTGTTGGAAGTCCATGGGTTTTCTTCAATACTCGAGTGAAATCAGTATGGAGAATTTAATGAATATGAAGTATATAATAACCTGAGACGTACTGCAGTTTTTCAGATGTATCATCTACTACTTCTTCGTCGCTCTCTTCTAAACTTATGCTAGCCGAATTCAGACAGGTTATTCCTTGGCAAGTTCCGCACACAATTGACATTTTAGGCCTGAAACATCACCCAATGACAATCAACAAATTTCTATAAATTTGTTGAAAAAGCCCTAAATTTTGTGAATGTTTACAAATGAACACAAATGCGTAATTTACGTCGTAATAATAATCATTCTGTGAAAAACAAAGGTATGCTGTAATAGTAATATTTTTTAACAAAAATTGAGTTGAAAAAGAAATATGATAGGTAGTAATCAAAACAAATATCAAGTAAAAATTTTAAATAATATTTTAATGCGAAATCAATAACATAAAGAACTTATAAAATTAAAAAAATGGAAAAATGTTCGTAATTATGAAATTAATAAATTACTAATTGTAACTTTGATGTGTTTGTTATTAATCTGAAATGCTTTTTCATTGTAACGAAAACAAGTAAAACGAGATAAAAGAATTTATACAAATATAAGAAATGATAACTTTATAGAAAATTCTTCTAATTTCATTCCTTTTCTCGAATCTACGTTCACTGCGATAAATTCTCAACATCATTCATTCCCAAACATGAATAAGAAAGTATCAAACAATAAGTCTCCCTTCATTCAAGACATCGCTTCTCCCTCCCTCCACTCCTCCACAGGCAACCATTTAAGGAACACGCTATTTCACAACCATGCCATAGGTATCGCCTTCCCTCGTTTATAAATCTTGGCAGCATATTCGCGACTAAGGACTAATGATTTAACGTAATAGCGCGATTTGACGAATTCACTTCGACTGAAAGTCTCAGCATTTGGTAAATTATTCACACAAAAGTAATGAGGTCTAAAAAGTAATTAGCCGCGATGTCGCCTGAGATTTGTGTCGTTTTATCAAATCATATGGGTGCACGCGTCGCAACATCGACAAACGTTTCCCTAATTGTAAGTGATGAGAATCATCTCGGATAATTTTGAAATTAAGCGAACGCTCGCGATGTAAACGGCACAATGAGAATAGGCGATATTAAGAGAATTTTCTACATCCATTAATCATAACGTTAAGACGAAAATTCCGACGTACCTTCCAGATAAATATGCACGGTGGCGTGATTAACGTTACGCATGCCAATTCTTCTTCGCCTTTACCAACATTAATAGCAAAAAATTAAAATACGAATCGCTATAAATTTCACCAAGCACCGGTGCTTTTCGCAAAGCTAACCGCTCGAATAATAATACGCAAATTGCGATACGTGACTTACGTGGTAAAAAGATATCTTATACGAATTTTTCTATACGCCTTAACAAGTTATATTTATACGCGAATTTTGTAATTCAAATCAAATATACTACTTGGACATTCATAGAAGTATTAAATATTCAAAAGTTATTTTCTTAAAGTAATCTTTTTCCACAATGGAGTGTAGTTCATTTTCGTACACAACGGATACCTACGTACTGTAGTTGAAGCATTTTTCGCGTTTTCATTTCATCGAATCTATATTTGTTATCGTATCTGTATCAAATATCGTCATCGTTGTGCCAATTAACCATTCTCAATAGATATATTTTTTATTTACAGGTTTTGCGTAGGCGACAGATTTTACTTATGCGAAAACAAAATCCTATGCGAATACGATTACGAAGAAAGGATGATATTCGCTAACATGGCATATAATCCACCTAATATCGCGCAACTCAAGAGACACACTAGTCACATTCCAGTAAGTCCAAATAGAGTAAGTACTAGCAATAATAGCTCGACCGTTGTTATTGTTATAGTGCTTATTTTATTTATTCTCATTATAACCATTTGCGAAATTTGTCATTGTATTTAAAGAATGAGTAAGACGAGAGTAAAACTTCATCTGAATCCACAGTATTCACTTTCATGAGCGACTGAACATACCCGATTCCATATTTGTATATAATTATGTAGTAAGTTGAGTTTTCAGTAAAAATGATAGCTATACGTACACAGTGTATAGACCATTTGAATTGGAAAGCAGTGTTTGTGAGAAGGGAGGTTTTCATATCTTTGCTGTTCAGACCATTTGTAATCATTAGAGAAATTTTTTTACGACCTAAAAAAAGAGAAATACATACTGAAAAGAGTATATAAGCTCATTTATGTACATGATCCTAGATTTTTGAACAAGAAAAACTGCCATCAAAGCAATTTTTGGTATACATCAACATACTAAAAGTCCTCAGGAATCGGAGTGATCTTCCAAAACTCAGTTTTTGCCATTTATCTCGAGAAATAATGAGGCTACACCAAAAATAGCTCTATACAAAATTGTTCTATCCTAAATTTTATATATGTTGAACTACGCAATCAAAACCATTTTCAACCCTTCACGTGGTTAATTGCTAGATCAGCGTTCTCCACCACCCGGTTTGTGTTATGTATTTTTATCGAGAATTGTCGTTGTAACTTTTCACTATTCGATGTAACGTTTTCTAATAAAGCGGTTGTCTCCGCCATCGAGCGTTTCAATTTTGTTTTCACGTGTCCAAATATTCAATAGGTTATGGGCCCAGTCCCACGATTTTACCGCGCTTAATTCCTCATTGCGTAATTTTGTGAACTAAAATAATCAAAGTAAATAATGGCTAAAACAAGTGATACGGTAGTGGACCGATTCGATGGTCGTAATTTCGATAATTGGCGTTTTCGCGTTTCTACTATTTTAGCGCAAAAGAATGTGCTTAATCATGTGCAAAATGCTATTCCTGAGCAGAAAACATCGAAATGGTCGCGTAAAGATAATAAATGCAAATTAATAATAATTAATAATTTGGCGGATTCGCAATTAAACTTCGCGAAAGATAAACAGTATGCAAAAGAAATTTGGGACACACTGAATAAAACGTATGCGCGAAGCAGTGCTACTAACCAGTTACGATTGTGTAAAGAAATGTTCGCGCTAAAAATGTCCGAAAGTGGAAATCTCGCTTCACATATTGCAGTATACGAAGAAATCGTCCGAAATTTGGCGACATCGGGACTAATATTGGATTCGAAATTGGTAGTATGTGGACTGTTAGCGTCACTCCCTTCATCATATGATAACGTGTGTACAGCCATAACGGCAGTTTCAAACGAACTGTGTTTGGAAACTGTAAAAGGACAATTGTTGGATTATGAGGTTAAGCTAAATGGTCAAGTGAATGAAAGCGAAAACCAAGGTAATCAAAAGGGAGGCCTTTGCACCATGTCGGTAATTTCATCAACGTCGCAACCAACGAATAAAACATTTGTTGGTAAAAACGGGAATCAATTTAAACACCGCCAACATACAACAAAACGTCGTTTTTCCAAATTCAAATGCAATTATTGTACGAAAGATGGTCATACAGAAGATCGTTGCTACATCAAGAAAAAGGCGTGTCAGCTGAAGCAAAATCAAAACAAAAAGAAACACTCACAAGACAAAGAGGCCAATCTGGTAACTACTGACTCGGATGATGTGAATGCATTTGTGTTTATGATGGAAGTGGATGATTCTCCAACAGTAACGAATTTTGATAATAATCAGGTATCGTTTTATGTAGATTCGGGTGCAACTAACACCCTTATAAATAATGATAAATTTTTCTTTGAATCTGAAAATTTAAACTTACCAATTATGTTAGCGACTCCTAAAACTAAAAACAATTTAAGCGCAACAAAATCAGGTACTCTTAAATTGACTACAAATTATGATAAACCTTTAACGTTAAATAACGTATTATATGCTCCTGACTTACGTCATAACCTGCTCTCTTTAAAACAATTAACGAAAATTGGCATTAAAATTATTTTTGAAAAAGATGATGTTTACTTATACTCGCATAATATTTTATTGGCCACTGGTTGTCTTGATGGCAAGCTTTATAAAATCAGCTTTGCATTTTATCATCCTTTATGTGCTAGCTATAATATCACCAAATCCACCGATGATGTTGCATATGTCTTATGGCATAAACGTCTTGGCCATATTGGCAATACGGCGTTCCAACAATTACTTAATGGTGGATGTGTTGAAGGTTTAGGCCTTCAACCCCTTAATGGTGAAAAGTTTAATAACTTTTGCGAATGCTGCACTATTAGTAAACAATCTCGTTTACCTTTTTTAGGATGCAAGCAACCAAGCCAACATGCCTCGCAAGTGCTCCAAGTAGTGCACTCTGATATATGTGGTCCAATTCTTCCACATACTATCGCAAGCGAATCGTATTTTATTACTTTTATTGACGAGTTTACTAATATTACCGTAGTGTATTTAATTAAACAGAAATCAGAAGCATTGTCTAAGTTTAAAGAATACCTAAAACATATGGAAAATTTAACTAAAAATAAATGTGCTGTTCTATATTGCGATAACGGAGGTGAATATCGATCAAATGATTTCATTGATTTTTGTAAAGAATATGGTATTTTTATGCATTTCACAATACCACATACTCCGGAATTAAATGGTAAAGCTGAGCGTATGAACCGGACATTATTAGATAAAGCTCGTGCTATAGTTTTAGATGCAAATTTTCCTAAAAGTTTTTGGGGAGAAGCTATTTTAGCTGCTGCCTATTTAGTTAACCGATGTCCGACTCACTCTTTACCCAAAAATAAAACTCCATACGAAATATTGAAAGGATGTAAACCAAATATTAGTAATTTACGTATAATTGGTTGCATCGCTTACGTACATAATAAAACTGTTAAAAATAAATTTGATGCAAAATCAATTAAATGCATTTTGGTTGGTTATTCGTACAACGGTTATAGGCTTTATAATCCCGAAAGCAAACGCGTAATTATAGCCCGAGATGTCATATTCGATGAAAATTCTATGTATTTCAAACCTACGCCTAATTTAGGAAACCCTGTTAGCTCGAATGAACCGAACAATACCCATTCACCACGTATCGAACAATATGATACACCAGTTTTAACCCCTTTTCTTCGTAGAAGTGATCGTATTAAAGGTATTAAGTCTTACGAAAATGATCCTTCAATAAATGCACTTTATGATGCTGAAAATATTATTTATGATGTTCCTTCTAATTATTCCGAAATTTTAAAAAGGGACGACAAAGTTCAGTGGGAGCTTGCAATACGGGATGAATTACATTCATTGAGCAAGAATGAAACTTGGACTCTTGTCGATAAACCAACTGATAAAAATATAATTGGTTGTAAATGGTTGTTTCGCATAAAAACTGACGAATTTGGGAAACCAATTCGTTATAAAGCACGACTCGTAGCAACAGGTTATTCCCAAAAATATCAAATCGATTACGATGAAACATTCGCTCCAGTCGCCCGCCTTTCGTCATTTCGTATATTAATGGCTATCGCTCTTCAATTCAATTTAATCACACATCACTTAGATGTTAAGACAGCATTTTTAAATGGTATCCTAAATGAGGAAATCTATATGAAAATTCCCGAAGGTTTGGTAAATCATGATAATGAACATATGGTTTGTAAATTAAATAAGACCCTTTACGGCTTAAAGCAATCAGCTAGATGTTGGAATCAGCGTTTTGACTCTTTCATGAAGCGTCTTGGATTTCGTAATTTCGAATCCGATCATTGCCTTTATGTTAAAAATGGTATCGACATTTCTTCTAGTATTTTTATTCTTGTTTACGTTGACGACATTATCATTTGTTGTAAGAACTTAACCTCTTTAAACAACACAAAGCAACAATTGCTGAGTGAGTTTGAAACCGTTGATAATGGAAACCTGACCTTTTTCTTAGGTATTCATATCCAACGAACCCCTAATTCCATTCGACTTTCACAAAAAACATATCTAACTAATTTGCTCCAGAAATTCAATATGATTGATTGCAAACCGCATAAAACTCCTTTAGAAACCAAACTCGATTACGTAAAACTTTCTGATAAGCCCAATACTAATAAACCATGTAGAAGTGTGCTAGGTACATTAATGTACGCTATGCTAGCCACTCGACCTGACATATGTACTGCTATTGGTTTACTTAGCCGCTTCCAAAATAATCCTACTGAAGAATTATGGAATAATTTGGTAAGGCTAATGCGCTATATAAAAGGGACAGTTGACGAATGTTTAGTCTACGAAAAGTCTTCAAATGATCCTCCTCACTTCATTGAAGGTTTCGCGGATGCAGATTTTGCAAATGATACAACAGATCGTAAATCCCGTAGTGGTTTTATTTTTCGACTTTTTGGTTCTATGTAGTAACATGGTGTAGTAAGAGGCAAGAATGTGTTTCTTTATCTTCAACCGAGGCCGAATATATCGCCTTATGCGATGCTACTCGTGAATGCATGTGGATTAAAGCCTTTCTCCAAGAATTTGGTTTGCAAATAAATAAGCCAATAACCGTGTACGAAGACAATCAAAGCACTATTAAAATTGCGGAAAATCCACGTTTACATAGACAATCTAAACATATTGATGTAAAGTATCATTATGTACGTTCTAAAATAAATAATAATGAAATACAGTTAAAATATATACCTACTGAAAATCAGTTAGCAGATATATTTACGAAAATACTTCCGGCAGTTTCATTTAAAAATTTTAAACAAATTATTAATTTAAAATAAATATTATTGTTTTTGTATTTTGTGTATGCATATTCGTATGTTATAATGTATATGTTATAGATGCATTTATTTGATATACATTTATATATTTTAATTTTTTTAATGTGTTTAACGTTGAAAATGAACTTTTGATTGAGTGGGAGTGTTGAACTACGCAATCAAAACCATTTTCAACCCTTCACGTGGTTAATTGCTAGATCAGCGTTCTCCACCACCCGGTTTGTGTTATGTATTTTTATCGAGAATTGTCGTTGTAACTTTTCACTATTCGATGTAACGTTTTCTAATAAAGCGGTTGTCTCCGCCATCGAGCGTTTCAATTTTGTTTTCACGTGTCCAAATATTCAATAATATAAAATAAACGCATTATATTTTTTGCCTCCGCGCCCCTCAAGGCCACAAAAAACAATGAAGTTACCCTCTTTTTTAACTGAATTTTTCATTCAGCTATTACGATACACTTTTTTTAAAAAGGGTTTAGAGATGGCTGAGAGTGGGGGAAAAGGACTCCATGATTTTAATTAACAAATACGGTTGTATTTTGGGCCCAATCTTTTTGAAATTTTCACATATTCATATTGTTATTCTTAATGACTTCATTAAAAAAAATTGAGATTAACAAAAAAAAATCAAAATTTTGGTTTCTGTTTACCTCCTCATCCGAATTTCATGTAAGAAAATTGGCAATCCACATGAATGTTTGAAAAGGTGTCACGTAAAAGGTGGATGTTTTACAAATATTTAAAAAAAAAAGCGAAGTTTATTGATTTTTGATATTCTTGCGCTAATACTTTGCTACAAAATTTAAGGGGTGGAAATGTTCCTGAGGAAGAAAACGATAGTAACAAAAGTTTTTTTTTTTTTTTTTTTTTATCAACTGACCCGATGTACAGCCCTGTGACTAGAGAAGTTTTTATTTGGGATATGTTAAATTGTGAGATATAGTGAGAAAGACTGTACAAGTTCAATTACGTTGGTGATATTTACTTTCATAAAATTAAATAGTGATAAAAAAAAACAACTTCGAAATTTGGAGCCCCTAAATTGAAATTTTATTCCTTCTCTACCCATTTTGGGGGATAGGGTTCAAATTTAGCTTTAGAACCATCTACGCGGTAAGTGGAACTCAAATTCAAAATTTTAAGCGAAAACTGGCGGATAGTCATTGAGGAGTTTCCAAACAAAAAAGAAACTTAATTTGAATTTTCTCACCAAAACTGTCTCTTCGATGATTTTTTTCAAACTATTTGCTAGTATGCCTATATTTTGGGTCCGATCTTCTTGAAATTTTTATATCTTTTTTTATTTAAATTTTTAATGCATCGATAAAAAAAAATTCAACTATCATGAACAAAAAATTCCAAAATTTTGTAACAAATTTGATCGGAAAAAGGCTGAAAATCTACCCGAATACATAAAAAGGTGTAGATCAAAAAGTGTTTTACTTATATTTTGTGTAAAGTGAAATTTATTGATTTTTGACATTTTTGCGCAATTTTGCCATTAAATTTGAGAACTTGAATTCAAAATTTCAGCGAAAATCGTTAAGTAGTTTTCGAGAACATCCGGGCAAAGAAATAATCAAACCTTCCGGTTTTCTATACCGGGTGACTGCCTGATTCGAGCACACCGAGCGCAAAATACTTTCCCTTATAGTGTGATATGTTCGGTGAGACTCTTGGAAAAAATGCTCAATGTTTTTGTTTCATCAACTTTATTTATAGAATCACAAACTTACAGGAAAAAAAAATAATAATAAAGCATAATTATCATACACGATTTAAATCCCGTTAAATTATGGTCCTTTCTCTAAGTTAGAGGTTTCTTTTATATTCGATACACTGCAGCAAATTGTGAACAATTACGTATCTAAGATGGCGCAATCCTAATAGTTAAATTTATCAGAACCCTTTTTTTGATGTTTTTCAGACATTTCAATTTGTTTCGAAATATGTGTCGCAATACCGAGAAATTATTTAAAATTTGTGGCGCCAGATGACGCAATTTTTATTTTACCCTGTTATAATAGAAATAAATTGTATATTTGAATGATATTAGCAAGAACAAATGGCATAAATAAAATTTATTCAATGTTTAAAAGTGTCTATCAATGAAATCCAAAATTTTAAATAATACGTATTTTCGTTTCAAAAATACACACCCTTTAGCTAATTTTGTAGCTTTGGTGCTTAAATCAAGTAGTCACCTTGTATGTACTAGTACGTATATATGTAGATAGATAGATAGATGGATGGATAAAAGATAGATGAACATAGACTCATATGAGACCACACACTCTCAATTCAACTTTTTAGTTCGTTCAGGTGAAAATAGGTAGGGGTTGCGTGTAAAAAAATTAACAGCATTATCTGTACAGTGTACATGTCTGCATTAAAAACTCAGTTCTAGAAATCCGACATGGCTGTTTCCAAATATCGTTGCGATACCCTCTTTCGCGTTCATAAAGGGACGGTTTATCGTCATCATACCTTCCAAATACATCAATCTTTTCCACCCAGGGTAGGGAATGCAAACACCTACAATTACAAAATAAAACCACGTAACACGTATCAGTCAATCTAGGCATACCTCGTTTGAGAAATAATCGTACTCTCGAATAATTTCCATAAGCAAAAATCGCACCGCACCCTTTTTAGCTAGTTAAGATTTGCGCGACGTCACCAGGGGAAATACACGAATACGAGTATACCAGATTACATCTATAAAGGAAGCGCGCGGTACCGCGAACGCAGTAAACATGACGCGGGAGCTGTGAAAATAACGTGCAATTATGACGAAACCCGCAACGACAAACCGCAATAACGTTAATTGTTCGCCGTGTGTAATTGAGCCAAATTCGTAGAAATGCGCTATCTGCATAAACTTTAAATTTAACACACTTCTTCGTACTAGATGGAGATTACGTTTTCTGAATTAAATTAAGCCCCGCGTCGCGTAAACGCTCAACGTACGACGAGGTGTTCGATAAACGCGCCCGTAATTCGAGTTTTGTCTGTATTGTGCCTTCGTCGCAGATGAGAATGGTGGTGAGGAGTAGAACGATTAATTGAATTATTGTCACTTTATCGTTGAAGTTATGAAGGATAATGCAATTATGCTAAAATGTTATTATCAGCGAGAATGAATTAGGAAAAAAATCATTAAATGCAGAAATCAAGTCATATTTCTGTTTTGAAGTTTTGAACGAATATCTTTTGGTGAAACATATTTATTTATTTATTCGCTAATTCAAAAAATCACCCGATTTTCAAAACCTGCGTTTAAATTTGTGCATGTAATGAAGAATGGTTAAGCATTTCTCTTTTTACCAAGAGTACATTTTAATTGATCTCATCACAAGAATTCATATTCATAATTTAATTTTCTTCAATTTATATCAAGAGAATTGCTTTTTTATTTTGTATCTCTTTTTTTTTGAGAGATTTTGAAAAATCAAGCGGGCTACAATGTGGTGGGCGAAACTTCGGATTTTTTCAAAAAGCGAAGGGGATATGTAATAGGCAAATGACTTCAAAGGGCCGGCATAAAAGTTTCACTTTTCTAACTCAATTTGTAGATTTCACCCCTTCCCCCGCTACCAAGCCCATAATAAAGTCAAAATTCTACAATTTTTGAAATAAAAAAAAACACAATTTTTTTGGCAATTAAAAATTTTGTAGGTTCAAAAACCATATTTTGTCATGCAAAGACAGGAAAAAATGTTGGTCTCCAATTTTTTTGCACTATTTTCAATTTTTTTTGTTTAAGTATGAACGACAAATGGGTAATTTTTACAAAGTTGATCTGGTATATTTTGGACTGAAAAGGAAAAATATGATCGATTTAACCACACCAAACGTAACTTCCTTATTTCAAAATGACTTCAAATAGATGTTTTAGCATCAAGAAGCCCAGACTTTAGGAACACCTGTGGAACGAAATTGCGACATATTTTGCTTTTTGAGTTGAAGAAAGTATAAATTAAGTCCGTATTGTGCACACGACCAATGAATTACCCATTTATCATTCATTATTGAAAATAACAACAATTGTAGCTTCTTGAGAAAAAAATTAAAAATGTTCAGATCTCCTAAATTTTGAAAAAATTATAGCTAAAATTTTTTTTCAATCTTTAGATGACAAAATATGAATTAAGATCGTGAAAAATTTTAGTTGGCTAAAAATTTTTCATTTTTTGAAAATTTTTAAAAATTGTCTTTTTATGAGGTTTAAAAATTGAGTTGGGCAGACTGAAATTTTTATGAAGTCCTTTTGAAATTATTTAGCAACTGTTACGACCTTGTCCCCTTTACTTCTTAAAAACACCGAAATTTGGTCCATTGTAGTCTACAAGCGGATAAAAAAACTCGACAAAAAATCCACATTAATACACTCATACGTTTTTATATCCCACTACCACACATGAGTACAATTGTACCCACAATACCTTACAACAGTTCGTATCAGCTAAGAAGGCGGGGACGCAACTGCAACGCATCGTCTACTTGATCACATAGCCAAATACTATTGCATGAAAAAGCGACATATTGCCTACTTACTCATTAATTTGCACAGGCACCATTTTATTGCTTTAAAATAATATTTTTCAATTTTATTTTTACTCCGTTATTATTAAAAAAAAAAAAAAAAAAAAAAAAATGAAAAAATTTTGATCCATTTTCTTTAAGTAGAAAAATAATGAAGATTACAAGGAAATTTTTTCGACACTTACAGAACTTACATAATATGGCTTTAAATTAATGAACGATGTAAATCATGCAGGTAATAAATTTTTTCAGGTACAAAATTGCAGTGAGCTTTTTCAAATTTTTTCATTTCTGCCCAAAAATCATACGAAATTTTTTGAAAAATAGGCGTGGTATTTTAGAATATGAAATGATGGTGCTACATAACTCAAGAAATAATTTTATTGAAGAATTAAATTCACATTCACACCACACCATCGAAAAACCTAAATCAAAGAAATACTCGTAGTTTCCCTTTCGCCAAGAAAAAAGTGTTAAAACCAAACTTTATACGCTTTCGGAAAACCTAAAAAATCCGTCGAAATTAAACGAGGGAAAAAGAAAAACGGTCAGAATAGCATTATCAACACGTAGGTCCTAGTTAAAAGCGTTTTTCATTATATTTAAGTGGCAGTAATTTTTTTTCGCTTGCAAAAAACAAGCTTTACGAAACGGCATCAACTCGAATCGTTTAAGGTTTCATTTTAATTTCAGCTACTTATTTCGGGGAGGTGAAAAAAAGATGAAAAGTTTTTATTTAACGTAAATATTCGTGAAAAACTTAGAATATAAAATTCTTACACGTGGCTGTTCTGAATATTATTTTTGTATCGCACACTCATCAGAATTGGGAAGTGGAAAAACACGTATTAAAATAAAATACTATACCTATCTATATAAATAATTACGAGATATTCCGATCGAAAATCACTCTTCAACATAATTCCATATTCGAGATAAGGGAAATGATGCATACGCAATCCGCTATATCATCTTAGCTTAATTCGAAAGTCAAACAGAGAGTCCTTACATTGTTATTTATACCATCTGACGAAGCGTTTTCTATAGTAGCTAGCAGCGTATATTTAACCTCAATATTCTAATTAGTCTTGGAATTATAGAGGTGATCTTAAATGTAAATAACGGTTTGAATTCTTATGGTAAGTATATAAGGTTTATGTCGAAACGGCACGATAGATATTTTCACTGCTTATATTATTGCCCAAAGGAAGTTATTATTAAACTAATATTGACGATAGTAGATATACTTTGTGAAATTAGCCGAAAATACGAAATTTAATTTACGCGAGTTATTTTAACCAATGAGGTAAACGTACCCAAGTACTCTTATCTCTCAAAGTAATAAGCGCAGAGAAGAATTTCATCTCATTCGGATAAACTTGACTAACAATAAAATAATATTTTAAAATAATGACATTAAAAATTCCAATCAATCGGGTCATAAATCACTTAACATTTCTGTAATGATAAATTTTCTACTCGATCGCGACATTTACCAATATTAAATCGATACACCACCACACGTCGAACAGAGTCGCCACCCGGTACCTCAGAAAGAACGCGCACAGGAAACGTTCGCGTATATAAGAAAATGCGAAATCAGTTGTGGCAAAAGTAAATTGAGTGGGAATATAAACACGTGCGCCGCCGACCCAAACTTTAGACAAAGACCCTACAGCCCTGTTATCAAGCTAATTATCTGGCTCGTTGTTTTCTCTATTACCCTCTTCATTCGAGCCAACGACTTCATCTGGACCGCCACACTTTCGCCATCTTCCCGCCGCCTCGACTCTACTCTTACTCTAAACCGAGCAACACTAGATACACTTTAATCATTATCTGCTAAGTTCGTTTGTACTTGTACGCTCCGATAGTTATATTTCTTCTCTCTCTTAAACCTCAAATAGACTGTAACTTTGTTTTCTGCAGCATTTATCTGCTAATTAGTTTAGTCATGTAACTGAATAATACTGCACAGTCTCGGTAGTCGGTACCTAAGCGAATTTCGAATATGAATAATTTTACGCCGAGATATACGTATTGGATGTTTTCGCTGTCGATCTCGTATTCGTGTAAGATTTGCTTTTCTCGATGTTAGTCTCTTGTCATTTCTACATTGAATGATCAGCAGGATAGAAAAATGCGATATGGATTCTTGATGTGAGGAAGAACAGAATCTACGTTTAATTGGTGTTTTCATTTTTTTTTGTGTCTGTGTGTTAATAATAGTAATGGTCATTCAATGATAGAGTTGAATGAATGCATTGAAAATGGATAAATTCTTTGAAGTTTTTGATTTTTTATTTTTACACAAACTTCATACAACTATTCCTTTTTTAATGCCAAGTCCAACATCTTCCAACTCGATTGACATCACTGAGTGGAAATCATAACAGCAACGTAGGTATACTATGTTCTCATAAAGTCTCCATCTAAATCAAAAAACAATGTAATGGCACGAAATGGCTAGAGTGCTACGGTGCGATCATACCCCTGGTCCCTCTTATGGGCCTTTTGGTCCGCTTCTGCACCCTTTCAATCATTTTCAAGGAATTTCATAAACAAATTTAGTGGTACATCTTCTATTACATGAAGAGAAACAATCAACCGTACCCCATAATACAGCTCAACAAGGAGGAGATTTAGCTCCCATAAAAGTTCGATAAGTTTTCGAAAAGTTGAAAAGAGTGGAAAATTTAAATCGAACTAGTATTTTTCTTTCAACATGACAACGTATGGGGCACATAGAGGTTGTCGAGTTGGACATGGCATTAATTACATGACGAGACGACGACGAGCAGGAATGACCAACGTATATAGTCTCAGACTAACCGATGGGGATGTTTATTTATTGGATGGGATTCACATAGATTAGGAGAGTTGCTGATAACTTTTCTACCACAATAGTTTATCGAAGAGGTACGATACCTCGCTCAGTAGGGCTATTTAATGCCACAAGATAAGCTCAAAGGAGTATAAACTTAAAAACTAATCTTAGAATTAATTTGGAGATAGTTCAGGGAGACTCTGCTCCTCCTCCCCAGGTTGATTCACGCATTTGCGCATATAGACCTGATGCTTCTAGTCAGCAATGTGCAGCTGATCTGATGGTTGGTTCTCTGCAAAGAGAGGACGTTGTGCAAGGATGTGTTCGACACCCTCTTCAGGATGTCCACATCCACAGTGTGGGGAAAGGCGACGTTGCAGACTGCGAAGGAAGGCACTGCAGCACCCTTTATCACTAATGGTTAGGCTGAGATGGAAGTTCTGGTCCAGTCTAATCTTTTGGCGTCTGCAGACAGATAGAAAAAGGTTCTTCGTCTAAGTTCCATATACGACTAAATCAACTTGACTAGACATTTCTAAAGGTTTACTGAAAAGAAGTGATGACATAACATGAAATGACGCTCAGGAAGGAAGGTCTTATAGAACTTAACATGGTGATTTATAACATGAAGTGAAAGGATATGATATGGCATGAAATCACTTAGCATCACATAACAAAACAGGAAGGACTCGATTACCTGAGATATTATGACATGACAAACTGTAACAACTAAAAAAAAGTAAGCAGCCATACCGCATTACTGGAACAGAATTTTTAATTTGGGTTTGTTCAAACTTGTAGAAAATGATGTAAATCCCTACATGCCTACAAGTCACACCTAATATTAATTGTAAAAATCTCGTGTTCTTTCTAAAACCACTTAAAAAAGTAAATTTATAATATATACTACTTCTTGCCCACAAGAATCACTCGAGCTCGTATTTATTAAATTTTAGCCATTATAAGTAGCAACTATGTGCCACTAGATGGAACGACACTGTTTTTCTAGCTGTAACGCTATTTTAGAAGATATTCAGATAGGTAGTTGTAAAAAGTTCTAGGTTATTCTTTTTGATTTACAAAGCATGACTGTTCAACATGAGACTCCTTACTTCTCTCAAATCTCGACAATGCACCATTTTGAATTTATTTTGACACGAATTAAAGGTATCATATTCTAGTTCCAATTAAACCCAGCACACAAAGTTTGAAAGTTTTAGATCAATTTGGTGAAGAGATGTTGAAAATTCATGAAATTTCTCATAGCTTTTTTTCTCTCAAAAAGCCATTTATAGTTCTAACTCTCAGTTTCGGCTTTTCGTTTACTTCCACTACATTTTGAGAACAATAACCCTTCCCCCTACCCTCCAACATCACTCGTGAAGGTAGATTCGGGATATAGTATGGTTATTATGCTCCGTAATCATATGAGTTCATATTCATCAAATTTGAATTAATTGAGAATCCTCACGCCTTCCTTACATTTCTAACATTCAATTTGGATTTATTTTGATTCAAATGCAATTTCACATGCAAAGTTGGAAAATTTTACGTTATTTTGATGAGGAGATATGCAAGATTCAAGAAATTTCATAATGCTAAATCCTTGAAAAACCATTTTTTGCTCTAACCCTCCTCCAGTTTACTTGAGAAATGGAAATTTGAATATGTCGATGTCCTTTATTCACTTTCTCATACATATGAGACCATGAACAAAAATTTTGAGGTATTTGCGCTTCCTTCCAATCCCTCTCAAAATCTGAGTGAAACTTCATTTTGAGGTGAATGAAAAATCAAAGAAAAGCTTTTTTCGTTTTCATATGAAGAGTTTCTCGCCAAATTTTGAACGATTTTCTTACATGCTGCTGGAGAAGGTTGAAGAATATTTATTAACACTTTTTTCATGGCAAAGAATGAAACATCGAAGGATTCATCAATTCATTATTCCTAGTTAGCTTCTTCTTCTGTTACTTTCCACACTACACCACCTACTTCTTCCATATCTGTAATGTAGGCCAACAAAAACGTACTTCGTCTATCCCTACTGTACATTACCGCACGTCACTTCTTTTAAACCTGCAGCGCTCATGTGTCACACTCCTGAACTATTTTTTCAAGAAGCCTATGGGCTATTAAACATACATATTTTGTCGATGTTATTGCATATAAACAAAAGTTGAATATTTGTCATATTTGATTATAAATAGCATGTAATGCAAAGATTTGAACACCCATTCCCCCACCCTCCTTCCCAAATTAGGCTATAGTTTTGAATCGAAAACTCAGCTTAGAAATGAATGAAGACATTTTTTAAAACTTCTCTAAAGATTAAGTGGACTGTAACAGCCAAAAACTCCAAAATATAAAGAGGTGTATTTAACCTTGAAATGGCACCCTGGTGGGAGTTCACAGGTTGCTCCTTCTTCCTAAGTTGTAGGCAATACGCAGTGCGCGACGCGTTCAATGCTGATGTCCTAGTAACCACTTTGCTTGCTGCTGGCACAATAAAACTTGTTATATCCGACCCTCTTATCATGCATTAGGGGGAGACTGGTACTCAGATTTTTGATTTTTACTACATTTTTTTAGACGACAAATTATGAAATAAAAATATTAAAAAATTTTTTAATATAAAATTTTGCAGAGAAAAGTTTTCTAATCATTTCTTACTGTTTATTTATCACAAAAAATAATATTATGAAAGAAAAATTCAATCATGAAAAGTTATAAATTTTTGATGGTTGACAACACTGGTTTTCAGTAATGTAATTGCATAAACAAACCCGTCTCGTTTAGTTGTTTCGGATTTGTTGTGGCTACATTTTTACTAGGAAAAAATTTTTTCAATAAAATCTTAATTTTATAGAAAATTTATAATTTTTTAGATATGTACTATAACAAGGTCAAGTTGTAAGTTGTAACGATAATTGGGTACACGTACCTAGTTGTCATTTTCATCGGCTGCTAATAACACATACTGGTGCTACTTTTGTTACACGATTCATATAAAGTAGATCATTCTATCGTTAGTCATTACGGTCGAAGGTTTCCTTTGAAAATTAAATAATTCTGCGTTAAAAAAACGAAGAGAAAGTGAAAATGAACACTCTATAAAAATTTATAAACCAAAAAAAATTATTTAACCATCACAAAACCTAATTTTTCCTTCCATTTTTCTCCCACACGTAATCTCTTAATCTAGCGTTTCTCTTACATTCCAATTTCCAGTCCTAAAACAGGAATCATTTTTTTCTCGCTTCCAAACCGCTCTCCTGCTACTTACCTGTCTCGTACACACTGTCATAGAGATGATCTTATGAAATATTAAATAACAACGTACATTCTAAGACGCGATTCACGAACGGACGTGACGGGATCACCGCGTCGAGTTTATTTACGACGCGTAAAAAGGCCCGGTAAACGGCGAACGTCGAGTTCCTATTAGCGTTCTCGTTGCGGCTGAATTGCGTGCTTACATTACTCCGGTCCGTTAAACCCCAAACTCTCATTTATAACTTCACTGATCCTTTCTAACTGCTATAATTATTTACCCTCAAACTTAAACGACAGCATTACTTATACCCTAAATAAAGAATTTATTCCTCATTTATCGCATCTCGTTCGAGCTCCGCAACACGCTTTATCATTTTTACGTTATCTCTGTTAGTATTTCAGTCTTGTAATTGGCTTATAAAAAGGATTTTACGCTAGTGTCTTTTCGACGCTTCTCCGGATAACGTGATTTGCATTTCAAACCTGCGAATTGCGATGGTTAAAAATTTCATTACAATACCCGATGGAGATGAAAAATGAAGAGAGGAGCTTCCGAATTTGCTTTTTAACAACGTTTAATCGCTTTCGTAATACGTTTTACAACGAGAAATTAATAATTACCATCGTCTATTCCCGAACGTACGCTTTACGTGATCCCAATACCCTCGAACTTGCGGCATCTCTTTTCTTTCGTAAACACGAAAACTACATAATCGTTTGTAATCAAGCGAGAAAAATTCTCCGGCCGCAAATAACTTCATAGACGAGGGAAACCAAGTAACGCCGAATGCGCTAATTTATCTCAATCAAACGTTTCTCGCAATCGCCAAGGTAAAAAGAAAAATGAGAAGTACCGAAAATCGAGACGGCAAGCCGCGTGTTTCCCATCGACAAATGACACGCGATTTAGCCGCCCGCAAAATGGCTAAACCGCGCTACCTACGGCGGTAACGTTGCGAGTTAAGTTAGAAATAATAGCGTAAGCTAATGGAAAGGAACTGCAGATAACGAGCGAAATACAACAAAACAAGACCGTTTTCGATTAACGGTTTTTTTTTCTTCTTCATCTCGCTAATCGGTCTCCGCGATGAATTGTTTACGCGTAATATAGCTACCTCGAGCTAGCTCTTTCCGCCGAGGGTGTTACCGTAGAAATGACCGTTTTTTGCGCTTTATCTCGTTACGTCGCGCGAAACCGTACTAATTTACCGCCAAATTGGGCCCGTGTTGAAACGAGTCACTAAATGCCGCGTTATTTTTTCCCTTTCTAAATTTTCGTCTTAACACGTCGCATTTTACGAATACCAAACTGGAATTTTTTTTACAGAATCCGCCACTTCCAGGAGTCAGATCGAATGAGAACAACGATCGACGACAAACCAACGGCGACGTTCATCATTCAAATCACCCGATGACCAACGGACATCACTTTCCCGGTCAAACGGATCCGCCTCTATTATACGACGCCAAATGAGATTTCAACCGATGATTACCTCTCTTCAGTGCAATAATGTTATTTTACTAAATCCTTCGTTACGATACGGTATGCCGTTTAATTTATTCCTCAGATTAGACTTTCGTTTTAAATAAACTTCTTTCGATGGTAATCCTTTATCCTTCTCGTTAAGTTTCCCCTCCTTTTTCTTCCCTTCTTCGATTCCTTCCAAATGTAGTATATCGCACTAACAGCTCAATGTACTCGAAATGGGTACGCTACGATGAAGCCAATGCACGAAGGCTTCAGTCAGTCGATCTAGTCAAAAAAATTCCTATTTTTAATTTTTTTTTTTTTACGAAAAATTATTATTTCGCTTTCCAATTTGATTTCGGTAAGAAAATCAACTTCCTTTTTTTTCCTTCCCTTTTTACTTCATCTGTGAGTATTTTTATAGATTTAGATATTTTGTTTTAAAGATTAAGTTTTTACGTTATTTGTTATTCAGAAGCAAATTACTATTGCTTTGTTTATGTTATAATTTTTTATGTGTCCTAATATTCATTAGTTCAATTTGTTCGGCAATTTAATATGTATATCATATAGATTAAATCATAGATGTAATAATTTTAAGTTACCTCAATTACAATTTGAAACATTTTTTTCGTTTAATTTGAAAATTTAAACAATTTCTCTTACTGCTATATCAAATTCGTTATGAAAAGGAGAGAAGAGGGGAACGCGAAAATTATTAAATTTCATGAAACAAAATGATATATTTTGCATTTTACCACCACATTTGAAAACAATCAACATTTTTATATCGAGTTTCCAATTCTTAAATTATTGAATATTTTAGACAACACTGAATTTCGCTCCTTTGAAGAGATCATAAGTTTTTAGTTCATTACAAATGAGGTTATAAAGTCCAATGTTATGGGATCGCCGAGAGGTATGGTTAGTCCTTTGGATGAGATTCATTTTTGAACTTTTTTATATTGATATAAATTTATAAAAAGTCAAACTTTTTTTTTAGATTACTTTAGGTTTAACTTTTTTCTTCGAACAATTTTGTTCACTTTTAGACTTTCTTCATTTCTTTTTTTTCTTTTTTTTTTTATTATTATTAATGCGCCGCTTACTTCCGATCGCCAGAGGCACGTGGACACTGGAATGATTAATTAGATCTGTTGAAAGAGGCGAGTCTTTTTCAAAAAGATTACGAATGAAGGAAAGATCGCTGGATCATCATTATTCATCAAGTATATCAAATATTTTGGTTGGATGACGGAAAATGGATTGAGAACTCGAGTAAAGGAGACACTGAAGCAGAATAGGAAGAATAATAAGTTTTCATCTTTACAAAAAAAAATACCCATTGTTTTAACAAGTATTAATTTTCATACACCCATATTATCAATTTTTAAACTTTTAGAACAATTTCTTCATCTTTGCACTTCCTTCATTTTTGATAAATTAAGTACTTTCCATTTCTGGATGTGCTTGAAAAATTAGTCATTTTGGACGTATTTCATTTTTGAATAATTTTTTTCATTCTACGGCATTTTCAATTTTTGTAAAATTTTTCTTCGTTTGGAGCTTCCTTCATTTTTAGTAAATTGATATTTTTTCAAAATTAGTTTCATTTTTAAATTCTTTCGCTTCTAAACAATTTTTCTTTTTTCAAGAATTTTGTCATTTTATGCAAAATTATTACATTGAATTTTTCGGGCTGAAATTTTCATATGTGGCAATCTAGACGCTCGTGTGATTTTCTCCTTCCTATTCAATTTCAGCGTAATTACGTAATTAATTAATATTTCATGTTTCAAAATTTTTTACGATTCTTCAAATTCATGATGTATGAAAAATTACATGGCTTTAACCACAGTTGCAGAATTCATGGTGAAAAATTCAACAGGAAACAGGTAAAAATTATTTCAAAAAAATTATAGTTGAAACACAAAATCGTGTTTTTTTTTGAAAAAACATAATACTATAATATACGAGATTTTTTGTTTCAACTATAAATTTTTTTTTGTTTTTTTTTTTTTTTGAAAAATTTTTTCTCGTGTTTATTCCTTTTTACAAGGTAAAAATTATTCATTTTTGGTTTTTTTTTTCATTTTAGAAGAATTTTTTCATTTTTGAATAATTATGTTTCAATATTTTAATGATTTTTTTCATTTTTGAACAATTTTTTAATTTTAGGACGTTTTTAATTTTTTTAATTTTTCTCCTTTTAGGATTTTTAAAATTGTCCGTAATTTCAAAATCATGGAAATAAATTCAATCTTAATACTTCTATAAATTCCCTCCTTGGAAACAACTCAACAACAAGAAAACCTGTTTAAATTTCTTAAAGCCACCAACCTCCTATCGTAAATCTAAGCACCACTTATCCGTGCCTCTGGACTTCGTTGCAAAATACAGCACGTAAATGAAAAAAACGTAAAGTAAAATTTTAGACTTTTTTCATTAACTTTGTACAATACTTTTAATTTTTCGCAATTTTCTTCATTTCTGGATTTTTTTTTTGTTTTCTTGTTATTGCAGTTTTTTTTTTGTATAAATTGACTACATACATAGCAGTGGGCTAGGCGTACTTAGGTAGGTTTACAGGAGTGGTTATAAGGCGGTTGAGCGGAGGAAATTTAGTAAGTGGAGTGTACGCTGTACGAGTGGGATTATTTTCTAAAATGTATTGAATCCAGTTTCGAAAACTTAGAATTTTTATGGTTGGTGTATCTTGAGCACTCTTGGAGAATATGGATTATTGTGATAGGAAAATTTTGTTTGGAAGCAATTTTTCATTTTCTGAATATTATTTCTTCATTTTTAGATTTCCTTAATTTATAACAAAGATTATTCACTTCTTCAACCATATATCAATTTCCACAATTTTTCACTATTCTAGGGTTTCTTGATGCTCGAATAATTTCTTTCTTTTTTAGATTTTTTTTTTGAACAATTTTTTCACTTTAGAAAGTGTTTTATTCATTTTCACAATTTTTATACATTTCTGAACAAACTTAATTTCCCTAATTTTTTTCATTTCTTTCTTTTTTTAGTTTTTAAACAATTTCGTAATTTTTGGAATTTTTTATGTTTGAAAAATAACCAATTAGGTACTCTTTATCGTGAATTGTTTTATTTTTACTTTTTTTTTTCATTTTTAGACAGTTTTTTTTCAGACTCTTACAGAAATGAATCTGGTTTATTTTAAAATGTTCGAATGCAGGACAGATTATTTTTTATTTTTTTTTATTTAGAACATTCCACGACTTAGAGACTACCTTACCTCATTTTCCTAAAATCAATAATCCCAAAATTATGATAATCATTTATGCCACTTTTTCTAGATAATAAACTGACTGAAACAATTCCACTATTTTTCAATCTTACCACTAATAAAAAGAAAACATCAAACGCCCCATCATTCTATTTCAATTCACGAACTATTCACTCACGAGTTGAATATTAACTCGCTGAAACATGAATGAAACCATTAAAGTGTACGTACTTTGAAATTATCAATGAACTTGAGTTCTTGGCCTTTGCGTTGAAAAAGAATCAAGCATCGTAAGACACCTGTTGACGCATTAACCTGCTCGATATTTTCTAACTTTTCACCCGAGAAAGCGTCCGACCAAAACGTTAAGAGTCATTAAGACTGACAACTTCTTTCGAGTGCGGTATTTTTGTTCGCTAATCGTCTCGAGCGTAACACTACTGTCATTTCGAATAAATTTTGTAATCTCTGTACGTGATCTTACTCAACTCACTATTGATTAATCGATCAAAATAACTTTAATTTAACCACACAGAAGAAGCTTAAAATCGCTTCTGTTTAAATTTAAATACGCCGCGAATAATTAAAATAATTATTTTTACAATGGAGGCGAAAGCGGCGGCGTAAAAGTTGCGCCGAAGTTGTAAAAGATTTGTTAGGTAATTAGCTACAAATACCCTTGTGACCGTGTTCGAGTACTGTTCCCAGTGTGTTCGGCAATTAAAGGGGAATATGTAATTTATGCAAACGACCTAAATGGCTGGTACATTTGCGAAGATAAGAAGAGATTGCCTCTTTTGCTATCGAACTCATTAAATAGTTTGCGAAGAGGAAAGTTATTCGCGATGAGACCTTTCTTGAAAATACATCTGGTGAACGGGTCATTAGTCTGAGCCATTAATTAACTTGTAAAAACATCAAAAATATAAGTTTTGATTTAATGCCTTCGTTTTGGTATTTTCCGAGAGAAACTTTGACCGTTAATAAAACGTAAAACCGTAGAAAAAATCCTCATATACGATACTCCGAAGGATTGGGAATCATTCGTAAACGATAACGAGGCAAGGAAAAAATATAAGGGGTAATTGAAAGCAGCGACCTTTCTCACCTACCGACCGCGAGGTTTTATAAAATGGAAAAGCTTGTATGAAAATTTCGCTTACACATATCAGGGGCGTTAAAAGCAAATTCACGTCAAACTTAGTCACAGACAAACTCTAGGGACATTCCTCCGCATTCGTCGTTCGCACAATGCTTAAACTCGGCTTGCATTTTGTAATAAACTGATTAATATACCGAAGCGTTGGCGGAAGGCTTACACGGACCGTATTTCGGCGAAGCTCGCCTCGACCTTTGCTAAGATGGATTGTACCGTTTTTAATGTTGATAAGGAATCGCTTGGGAGATGATAAAATGGACAGTGAAAGATTTCCTTATTCTCTAACCTCATTCGTTTTTACGATATTACCTTTATTAATGTCATAATAAAGTGTAATTTTTTTCCCTCGTACGCCGTCTTTTAAACGCCTTCTGGGAGGACCGGTTGCCAAGGTAGGGTTCGAATTGAGAAATTCTTCCACGTGCTTCGACTCGGTATTTTCTAATGGCTCCTTGTTCTATCGTCGACTCTCATTAGAATAATTTTTCTTTTTTTTGCATTTTAATATCATCACGATCTCAGCAGCGTTCTAAAGGGATTACCATATCCACGTAAGTACAACGACTTCGTAACTCCTTAGTCGCATTTTTTACTAGATTTGGAATTTTTAGAAAAGTCTAGGGATATCTATTTTTTTCTTTTAAGGCAACAGGAGGAGGGGAAATCCTCCATATCAATACTCACTATAAAGATATAAAAAAAGTGAATATGCTATTCTATAAATTTTCTTATTAGCCTAAAGCGTAGACATTCTATAATTTTTGGGAAAAATGGCAGAAGAGAAATTGAAAAAAATATGTTTGTGATAATGTCAGTAACTACAAAAAAAGAAAAAGTCAAATATCGAATATACGAGAGTTCTAACTTTAGAAAGCTTGTTGGTTTGATAGTTTTAGGGAACGAACTAGATTAGTATAATAGACTTTAAAAATAACCGAAACAGATTTCATCTCTTTAAATTCATTGAATATCTCAAATTTTTACCATAAACTTTTGAACATTTCTAGCGCATGGTATATCGAAAAGGGTAAATGAATTTTTATATATTAACCATTCAAAGATTTGAAATTCCACGATTTATAATAAAATGAAATCAAACAACCCTTAATGTATTTTGGTTTTTTGAGCCGAAAATGAATTTTAAGCATAACTGGTTTTGTATCATAAGTAAGAAGACCATCATCAGTTCCCCTCAGACTTTCCAGAGGAATAAGAAAACCATTTGAGTTTTGATATTCGTAAATTTTCACAAAATATGACGAACTTTTTCCTCTTGTGAAATGTAAACCAATTCATCTAAACATAAGAGATGAGAAAAAAAAAGATTATAGTTAAAAAAAGAAACCAGCACCCCCTCAAAATTTGAGTGATCCGCCATTTTGAATTTTTTCGAAAAAAAATAAAAGTAGTTTTGTTGATATTCGTAAATTTTCACAAAATATGACGAACTTTTTCCTCTTGTGAAATGTAAACCAATTCATCTAAACATAAGAGATGAGAAAAAAAAAGATTATAGTTAAAAAAAGAAACCAGCACCCCCTCAAAATTTGAGTGATCCGCCATTTTGAATTTTTTCGAAAAAAAATAAAAGTAGTTTTGTTAGATTTCTAAGTAGAATCTCTCATCAAGTTTTGAGCGAATTTTATACATTCCCGCCCGCGTTAAGCATGGGAGAAAAAATATATATATACCAAAAAGTTGGACATTTGCCAGATGATTACCAGTGTTGCCACGGTCTTCATAAAAAATGAATCGGATCACGGATCACGAATCTTCTCGTGAAAACTGATCCGGATCACGAATCACGAATTATTATCCACCACACGATCCGGATCACGGATCAAGCTCCAAAAAATATTCGGATCGCGGATTATTTTTTTTTACAGTTTGTGTAACATAATAGCAATAATCGCGTAAAATGAAAAAAAAAAACACTACAATTTTGATTAAAAAACACCTTAGACCATTTAGTATTAACATAGACCGCGCTAACTGATAAGAACCTGGTCCCAACATATGGGTGATTCTATAAGCGATTCAGTTCCAAACAAACACAATTTATCAATAATTTTATTAGCTATATGAAATGAATACGTGATTATTAACTTTTTAAATAATTCTTTTCGTAATTCTTTTAACAAATTACTCTTTTATGTGTAAAAAAAATAATTTTTCCTATGACTCAGTGATTTCTATTACGTTGAAACAGTTCATCGAAAAAGGTTACGGAAGAATGCAGAACCCAGTTTTCGAGTAGAGTTTGCATGGTATTTCTTTATTTAGTTTCACTCATATGTTTTCAAAAGATCTCATTTGACTTGAATTAAAATTTTTTTTAGACTTTAGAAATCACTAACACATTGCGTTCTGTTTCAACTAAATAAAGAAATACCATGCAAACTCTACTCGAAAACTGGGTTCTGCATTCTTCCGTAACCTTCTTCGACGAACTGTTTCTGTTTTCGGGGTAGAGAATGCCTCTTCTGCAAAGTGCAGGGCACATATTTTTGCAGATTTTGAGAATTCGTATGGTGGCAGTACATCACAATTCCTAAGCCATCTTTCCCTCGCATCTTTTTCTTTAGGAAGCATGTAAAACACATTGACTGCAAAATAAAGCATAAAAGCCATAAATACTTACTTAAACCTTGAAATCGTCGAATCTCGATCACCAAAAGCAATGCAGGTTTCAAAAGTCATATTCATTAATTCATTTCAACACATTTTCAACATTAATAAAATAAAAACCCCGAAAAACCCGGTAAAAAAATCTTGATAATCACTGATAATTCAATTTGTTTGGAACTGAATCGCTTATAGAATCACCCATATGTTGGGGCCACTGATAACGTGATTTTCCATTAGTTAGCGCGGTCTATGTTAAATACTAAATGGTCTAAGAAAAACACGTTCAGAACACAGAATTTTTTCTTTGGAGCAAAAATAAAATGATCCGTGAAATAATGATCCTTATGGGGAAATGAATCGGAT
Source organism: Phenacoccus solenopsis (assembly GCA_009761765.1). NCBI lineage: Eukaryota > Metazoa > Arthropoda > Insecta > Hemiptera > Pseudococcidae > Phenacoccus > Phenacoccus solenopsis. The sequence continues at coordinate 32,441,447 of CM019752.1, forward strand.
CACGGATCACGACAACCCTGATGATTACAAATGATCTGAAACGCAAAGATTTGAAGACCTCACCCTCCCCTAACCATCCATTCCCAAATCAGGTAGGCTGTAATAGTCTTCATATCCTTCAGAAATTCGGCTAAAAATTTCGATTACGGTTTCACATAATAAACCACTCTCTCTATCAAATTACCAAAATATTCAAATTTTGGGTTTCTAAAAGAGTTGGAGCGGTGGCAGTGGGGGGGGGGAAACGAACATTGGCTTCTGATGAAGAAATCAAGTCAGGAAACTTCATGAATTGTTTATAAAATCATTTGCTCACCACATGTACTTAGGAACCTCAAAATTTGTACGTGAAATTCATTAGATGAGAATATGTTTCACTGAATTGGGATCAAAATAATTTGAGTAAGACTTGGTGAGCTTCAAATTGTTGAAATTTGATAAATATTAGTTCATACAATTTCTTGGTGCAAGAAGTACTAAAATTCCTAAATTGAATTTCTTAGATAATTTTGTCGGGGATAAATGGAAGTTTTTAACCATGGTACTGAATGTAGGCGTCTTGAAGTAAAGAATTTTGTCTGTTAACCTGAACAAACCCACGCTAAAAACTAAGCTTCAGTAACGTAGTCATATTCGCCGATTTTTTTTTTGGTCAGAGACGGCGAGAGCCAAATTGAGTTGTTTTTTCCGGTGCATTTTTCAATCCCGCCCCTTCATATTTTTTACACCTCACTTCTTACTACAAAAATAACAAAATTGGACCCATATTTTAGAAATTCATTTTCATCACTTCAGGAAATACCTAATAACGATAGTAAACAACGCATTCCTGTCTCAAACCATCAAATCAATGTTCGCCAACTTTTATGCACGTTTTTTGAACTTTTCAACTGTATTATTTTTTTTCTTGTTCTCACACGTTTTTTAATATGGTCTTGAAAAAATTTAGCCGGTCCTCAAAAAAATCCAGGCCTGAAGCAAATGCACCCACTGCACCTCCCTCTCGCCATCTCTGTTTTTGGTTACTGATATTTTTCAACCGGCACAAACGTAGCACAAACGATGTGGTTAATTTCAGCTCTCTACCTCGAAATGGGGGGGGGGCGGGGGGCAGCGAAATGGACCTTTTTTTCCAAGCTTATTACTTTTGTCAATAAAAGATGCAAGGACTATAAAGTGAATATTGCAAGTAATACATTTACTTAATCAAACATTATTTGAGAATTCATTTAGAGAAAAAAAATTCAATTGTTACACCAAAATGTAATTAATCAAACATTTTTCTTGGTGGGTGATTAGAATACTAATTATCAAAATGTTTAATATTAAAAAAATTCAAGTAGTTCGATATTTTTTCACATTATCATCGCAGGAGTTTCCTATCATTATCGGGTCAGTAATTATCGAAAAACGCAAACTCAATAAAGCAATTTGTATGCACATTATAATCACATAATAAAGGCGAAACTAGGCGGCCTTACGAAGTAGAACCGTAACACCGCTGTCACCGAATTTATATAAGAGGATCACGAAAGGAACATATTACTAATCTGGCTATTGTTTCACCATTAAATCTTTCTAATTAATCAGCCATTTCGGTAATATTAAACTGTTATCAAACGGCCGCCAGCACTACCATATTACCCTATCACTTTTACCGCCAAATGAGCAGACGTTAAAACGTAATCCGCTTTATAATGCATTAGTTGGGAACGCATCAAAATATAAGCTCGTAATTTATTATTTTTAACGGTCAAAGGTTTTGTTATTTCTGGGCTACAGAATGAACTAACCATCGGGGCTCCGAGGCTAATTTTCCGGCGAAAAAAATTGCAACCGAGAGAATTTATTTTTTCATTGTCGATACTAAAAACGGCGAGTTGAAAATTTACCTATCTGTAGACTGTTAGAATATAGGTATGCGTTTCAAACGAGTCGCGTTAATTTAAACGATTCGTACAACCTCAAGGGATGAGATTCGTTATTTCACACAAAGAATTATTTTGATTCGCTATACAAGCTCGTTCCATGTTGGATTTTATTTTACGGCTCTAAAAGTTGGGTAAAAGTCGTTTATTTGTGCACAGGTTGCACTGTGTAAATCCGATTAAGGTAACACAAATCGAACATTAAAGATACGCTCGAAAGCGCATGAAAACGACTAAGGCCGGGAAATTACTAAAAAGTTTGTTAAAGTTCGCGGAATAAGGTAAGTAAAAACGAGCTAACAATCCCCAAAGCTATTCGGTCGTTTATTTTTTTACGCCTGTAACATTTCACAACGTATCGATGAGAGGCAATCGTTCGACTCTTCTATGAGGCTGCGCGTTACGCGCCGAAGGGTTTACTTATCGTAATTAATTTTATCTAAAGGTAAGTGCCGAGATATATGCATGTATGGCGGCTGAAAATAATTTTAATCTTCCGAAAGAAGCGAAATGTCAAAAATATAATCAAGTCGGTTTGAATGTTAAACTTGTTTATAAAGGTTAGATTAATAAAGCGACGTCGCGAAAGGGCTCTTCCTCGTATCCCCTCAATATCGTTTATTACATATTAAAAACTCTTCCTTAATTGGTGTAGGACGATTTCATCCCGTATCGACATTGGGTTTTTAAAATCGTATACAGAGAATGCAATTTTTTTTGTAATCGCTTCACGTTCGTGATGAAAGCAGTTAATAATCATATTATGTTCCCAAGGTTGCATATATGTGTCTCATATAAGATATTGTTCCATATGAGGATAAAGTTCGTATTGCACTATTGTTGATAAAAGAATATTGCAAATAATGATTTCATTTAATATCCTGATAATTGCAAATAATAGAAAATTCTCCATTTTTTTTCAGTTAGTGTTACAGGTATTTAATGAACAAAAAACATAGCACACAACTCGCAATATATTATATTTACGAAAAAAAAAGTTACGAAAGATTACGAAAAGACACGACGTTTCGCTACCTAAAAAGCAGGTGAAAATCGAATTTTTGAAAAAATGCAAACGCTCAGATAAAACATACCTGATGATGCTGCTTTGTAGGTAGCGAAACGTCGTGTGTGCCTTTTCGTAATTTTCGTAACTTTTTTTTTCGTAAATATAATATATTGTGAGTGTGTGCTATGTTTTTTGTTCATTGAAAATTCTCCATGCTATTAATTTCAAACAAAAATTAATGAGAAAAGTGAAAAAATTAAATAGATTTTTTTTCTTAAAAGTAATTTTTCCATAAAAAAAAATCATTTCAAGAAATAGAAAAAAATTAATACCCTTCCAATAATACAAGCAGGCAAGCCTTGAGACAACCACGTATTATCTATTATCTACCTGATAAACTTGAGGTGCGATTATTTAGGAAGCAAACCCCATATATTTCCACCACGTACTGCCTTCACATTACCATTTGATAAAAAACGTTAATCACAAAACCATTTAAATTACAAACTATGTTAAAACAAACCACGTTACGACGATTACATTGAGGGCTAGCCAAACCAAAAAGTGTTCGCAGATTACACAATTGCACCAGCCGGCAGATTTAAAACGTTATCGCGTGAACTACAACAATTTTCAGCATTGTAAACGTTATTCATGGCGAATGGTGAAAACATTATGAGGAAAAATTATTATGTTACGATGTTTGAAACTGGCCACGTAATAAAATACTCGCAGCTACTTTATTCTCACCCATTGTAACCCATTGTTTTTGTTTTTACCTGCAGCGAACTCATCTGCTCAACTTGAGCATAACTATTCCAACAGGACAAATAATTTCGCAGAGAAAAAGATACGTTGACCATCGTATGCAAGTGAAACATTTTTGAGCTTTTTTGAAAGTTGTGTATGAATAGGTAAAAAAGGTCCAAAATAATACCACGTGCTTTAAAATTCTTAGTCTCGCAGGTACATATATTTACCAATTCAATTCTTCTACTTCACGGTAAAAAAGATTTAAAAATTTAGAATAAGTGTTTCATTCCTTGAGTCCTTAATGATAATGAACTAACTTTTCCAAACCCAAAATCCAATACATTGTAGAAATACTCCACTTACTGAATTTCCTCCACTCAACCGCTTTATACTCACTCCTGTAACCCTACTTAAGCACGCCTTTAGCCCAGTGCTGTACCTGGCGTCAATTTATAAAAAAATAAAAATAATAAAAATAACATCCAATTTGTTACTTTCAGGAATATTATGCGACCAGTGCACACTTCCACTATCTGTGAGCCATATTGTACAGGATTGCCCCCAATACATCTCTTCACGTCGCAAATTTAAACTTCCTCCAACTCTTCCTAACCTTCTCGTAGATAACGAAGTGACTGTTTCTCTACTTCTTCAATTTATTGAAGAAACCGGCCTCTTTCCACTACTCTAAACCCAACCGATCTCGTGCCTCTAGCTAAGTTGCTGTAAATGGCACGTTAATTTAAAAAAAAAAATTTGGAATATTTACTCAGTTATCTATCATCAAATTGGAAGCCAAATGAGCGAAATTTTAATGATTTTTAAGAAGTATCATCTGATGATGTTCAGTTGAGTTTTTAATTAAGAACAATTGCTATTACAGCCTACCTGATTTGGAAAGGAGAAGACGAGAGAGGGTGGGACTTTTCAAATTTTTTTCTTTCTAGGGAATTTCTAGCCATGTTCAACTTTTTGGCATATATATTTTTTTATGGATGAAAAATTGTGAAAATTTGGTTAGAAACTCTTCGTACTAATTTTTTTTTTCAATTTTCGATTTCATTCAAAATAAATATTCACTCAGATTTCGAAAAGAGCTAGAGGGGGCGCAAATACGAGTATTTTGAATTTTTCGTTTTTAGTCTCATATAAAAAAGTCAAGAACACCAAAATACCTAAATTTTAGTCTCCCAAGTGCATTTTGAGTTGAGTTAGATCAAAACTGGATTTTTGGAGTACTGAGTCATGGAATTTCTTGAATCTTTCCTATCTTCTCATCAAATCAATCCAGAGAAGTCAAACTTCGTATGTTGCCTTGAATTCGGATCGAAATGGATTCAAAATAGCCTGTCTCAATATTTGAGGAAGGCTTGAGGAGCAAAAAAAAAAATTGAATTTCCGCAAAAATTTAAAAAAGTTGAAATAAAGGAATATTCCCAGTTCGTAATGTTCCAACTCTCGCAAAGAGCCATTTTACCAACAAAAGTATAAGGAAATACAGAGGCGGAGACAAATTTTTTCACCTTTTATAATGTTTTTATATTGAATAGTTCTTAAACAAAGAAACTCGCTCTTACCACAACCTTGGATGAGAATGAAAATAGCCATTTATTTTATTTTTTTCTTAAAACGTATTTTTAAAGCAAAGTAACTTTTTACGTGTGGTAGGCGAAGAACGCTTTAGAAAAATGTTAAGATTCCTTCACCCATGCAATTGTAACACACCGACGCACCCCACTACCTTTGCATAAGCTTGCCAAGACACGAAAGCAAAAAGCTTAAATTAGAAAAAAAAATATTTGAAAGAAACTCCAAGAAATAAGGGAAAATGATGAAGGTAATAGTGACAGCTCTTAAAACTGAATGAAATCAAAACAGAAGATAAAAGATATCGAATGGCAGTCACTGCGATAAAAAGTAACTGTCAATTTTAATACATCGTTTCTTCACGTTTATAAATTGTTTAAGTAAAATATTAAATATATTTCCTTCTTCAATTTACAATGTGACAGCAACTCTAATATTATACCTACGTAAATAACGAAAGTAGTCAGTAGAGATGAAAATTGGAAAATATTTACAAGATGAAAATTTTCTGTTGGATAACTTCTGTACACTTGACCAGTCTTTACTGAAAAGTAAAAGAATATGTGCTATATGAAGATTTGCGTAGGTTTATTTCATCGACGTCAGTGATTCTCATTTTGTATTTATTTCTTTCCAGCCCAGCAACGAATATTATTAACACAACGCGAAACGCTTCAATGTAATTGCCTTTGTATCATTATAGGAAAGGACGTTATCTATATGCATAAATGTTTGCCTACAATACACGTAAAAGGAGATTTTTTTAAATTTTCGAATTTACTATTTTTTAGAAATAAAATTATATCGATAGTCAAATAGTTACACGCAAGGGAAAAAAATTCACCAACTTGAATTCGTGGATAATATAGACTGTTACTGTGAGGAAAGGAGATCGGGTAAAATGTTTTTCAAATTCACGAACCCACTAATACAATTCCGATAAAACTTTAATAATCCCTACTGAGAGACTTTTTTCCGGCGACTAAAATTCAAAATATTTCTTCGAAAAAGCTAATAATTTCGCAGCACAGGAGTACTCCATTACGAATTTATATTTCCAGTTGAAGTATTCCGAATAAAACACACACTCCTTCAGAGAAAAAAATATTCCGCTCAGTTACCTTTTTGATCTAATACCGGACGTTACAAGGAAACTATGTATTTTGTTTTATAAATACTACGCGAACGGTACGCGGCACCGGTCCCTTACAAAGCGAATTCTATCTTTCACAATACGTTAGCCACGAGAAATATTCCGTTTTGAAAGGCCGTGAAACTAAATCTAATAATGAGAGTAACTGGATTCTCGTTTACATGCGAGAGAATTTTTTACGCTGTTGATTTTACTTTGTTTTTGTTCTCTTATTTCGATCTTTTATTGGCAAAAAATTACCGTACCTTTGTGATTTACCCATAGTTCATTACTTCTGAAAGGTTGATTTTTTTGCATCGCGCATACACTTCTCTAATTAAGAGATACGATATGACCAGAAGTTTTTTTTTTGCTGTTTTGTTAATTGGCTTTGTGTAATTCACACGGTTCGATTCATCTATAAATTAGAAGCCGATGCTTTTGAAATTGCGCGAATAATCGGTTTAGGTTTATCAACATATGACTCGTGTACTACTTTTTCCCTCGATAATCCATCATGACACATTAACATGTGTGGACATGGACAAGCGCATATTTTTATGCTAGTTCTAAGTAAGTACCTACCTATGAAATTTCTTAGCGCTAGAAAATAAAATAAGAATATGCGATGACTCAATTATCTTTTTTACACGAGATAAGTAAATTGCCGAAATATCTACCTGCTTAGTAGTCCAGGTATTAAGGTATAGTCACTAAACAAACACCGACAGATGACAAAGTCAACGGGAAACTTAAAAAAAAGTTGATAAAATACTAGCGATTATAAAATTGAAAAATTTTGTCAAAGTGAAAATAAAAGCGAAAGTCGTAATTTAACGTATTATTGTAATTTCTGTTCGACTAAATAAATGGGTTTTAATTCTCCTTAATTACAACTTAGTTGTACTTCAAAATCGTATTTTTGCTACTATCCTGCTTTTAAATTCCCCTTTTTCCGCATCATAATTTCCCCGTGCAAATTACTCGTTTACCAATGACATCCGTTAATTATAGTTTTCCATCTACCGCAATTTCCTCTAAATCTCACTCGCTAGCTTTGTTGTTAATTTATATGGAAATGCCTCTGATAAAATTTATTAACGATTGGAAAAATTATGCGAGTATTTTTCAGGAAATTGCCATCTTTATATCATACTTCGCAGTATAAATTGCAGCCTGCAGACGTTCGATTAAAAATACTGATGGATTTTAGGGTTTTTTTTTTTTTGATTTTTTGGTATTTAGAAATTGAAGAAATAAAAAATTTCATGACTTCAACAGTAAGGTAGCCAAGAGCGAAAGTAATAATTATAGATGTCAAAACAGATTTTATTATTTTACATCTGTGGTGAAATATTTTAGCGACTCTAAATAGACTTTAACAAAAATTAAAGTTGACTATTTTTCTTTACTATAAAAAAAAAAAAAAAAAAAAAAAAGGTTAATCATCAAAAATTTATCATTTGATTTTTATTACCAAATCCAGATAATCTGAAATTGAATATTTCAACACTATGTACTTTAGTACCCTCATTTGAATTGTACTGTCTACTTACTACAAAGCTAGTCTTTATCGTTTTGATTTTCATCAAGTATGAATGATAATACATGTGAAAAACAGTGATTCAAAATTAGTCAAAAAAATGAAAATTTTTTCAATTTTTAGATAATTTAAGAAAATCTGTCAACAAAAAAAAAAAACTATTATAGCTTAAACGATTTTGTACCAGAAACGTGGCGAGGAACAGTAATTTTGGCATCTCGAAGCATTAAAAAAATTTTTTATTCTTAATTTCAAATTCCTGGATTAGAATACAAAATTGATTAAAATATATTAAAATGATCTCTCTATTTAAATATCTAGACTTCATTTTATTTTTATGCATACCTATTTTTTTACTTTTAAACTACGTATGTTTATGACGTTATGCTCGAAAGGATTAAATTTTTCGGAGGAGTTAGGTAGATTTGGGGAAATTGATGATTCGATTTGAATTTGGTCATCCGGTATGTTTCAACAAAAAGATTAATGCTAGAAAAGAAACAAGAATAATGGAAATATGGACACTCAAAGAAGTGCGAGGCGTGTAATAAAATTGTGCTGCAAAAAGGTCAGCTGGAATTAATGTCTGAAAAAACTGTTTTCAAATTCAATTTGGCTGCCAACTGTACACGTGCAAAAATCACTTCGACACATTATGAGGCATAGTTCAATGTTCACCGTGATGATACATATTAACATAATGTATTTTACTATCACAATCATTACGAAGTAGATAATAAAATAGATGCAAATGTCTGAAAATTCTACCAAAGAATGATTTACAGAAACTCTGAAAGTATTTCCTTTAAGTTTTTGGTTCGACTCAAAATGCGGTTTATAGAAATTTCAAGGATGCTGAACAAGCCTCAAAATCTCTAACACTTTCGTTTATTGTTTCGTACGACAGAATAAACTGACACCGACAAATTAACAGGAATCAGCTTTTTGAGAGAGTTTCGACTTTTGAGTTGCGATGCTTTTAGTCGTCTGTATCTCCTCGCTAACCGCACCAAGAAAGTTCAAAACTTCTACGTAAGGTTATTTTAAGGTCAAAATATAACTCCTTGAAACTAGATCCAGCTGGATCCAATATGCCACTGATGTCTCAAAATACGAAGAAAATTTGAGAAGCTGGAAAAAGTTGAAATTTCATTAATATATGGATTTATTTGAGTACCATAAAGCTGAGAAGCATGACATACTCATAATCTAACTTTGCAGTTGGTTATCGAAGAGACAGGTTGCTGACTTAATTTAAAAGAAAATTACCTCTGGAAACGTTTAAAGAACTAAAAATAAACAAATTTTCCTGTTCTTTGTTGAGCGTTTCTCACTACAGCTTGAGTAGGTAAAGAAGTACAACAAAAATTTTTTTTAAAGAAAATAAGAAAAATAAATATTTTGTAGTATTATGGCGAAAATAAAATTAAAAAAAAACAAAATAATGTTTTTTAATATAAAAAAATTTATTAAATTTAATTTATAAAATTAATCATGTTTTTGATCGTTTATTAATTGGTTTAATCAAATTATAAATCCACGAATAATTAAAAAAATCAATATAGGTAAATAGTAATATAATTAAATAAAAATTAAAGCTTATTAGATTGAAACGACACTTCTACTATCCATAAAGTCTTAGTATTTCTGCACCGCTCAGGCCTGTTCCATCAAATCTAAACCCGCTGAAAGATAGTGTGATAACCCAATAGCAGTTAAATACACCATAAAAAAAATTAATAAAAAAAAAGTAAAAATATTATATAAATTATATTTAAATATTCAATTGTAACATGTGGTGTGTTGGTAGCGGCCATATTTCGAAAGAATTAACATAATATAACTTGGTGCACAAATTCGAATTCTTATTCCATCACGAACGCATTCAACGTAAAATAAATATGTACGAAACAAATATAATAGTATATTACGCAACAAGGGAATAATGTGCTAGATTATAAACGAGTACGAAAGTTACAACACGAGTCGTAGACGAGGTCTGTATCGTACGATTTTATAATCAAGCACATCATTCCCGAGTCACGTATACTATTTTATTCAATTCATCACACAGTTATGATAAAACTCCTAAAAAAGACTGGATAAATTTAAGAATACGAAAGAATATACAAACAGGTCTGGTAGACCAATAAACATCTTTTTACGGACTGTACACATTGTTGTTACTCATAATACTCTCATTATTCCCTACGCAGGTCATTATTCTCTCTTAAATAAGTGGCCAATAAAACCCTATGTTATGCGTGTGAAAGTGTTTGAATAATTATTGGATTACGTACGTGAGTTGAATAAAAAATATTAAAAACAATACAGCCCCTCTGACCCGAAGGGGGCTAGATAACGAAAAAGCCTTAAAACGGCATGTTCATTAAATTATGTAAGCCACGAAAAGAAAATCAGCGTACTTTACTCGACGAATATGTAACATGATCTAAAAGCCTTAAGCGATAGCATCAGTTGGAGCCAACGCTATCCTAAGTGCTGGGTTTTACCAATATTTCAATACATTACCAGTACAATAATATACGCTACACAATTAAAAATAAAATTATAAAATAAACTGATCCAAATTCAACATTAAAAGCAAAAACGAACTCTGACTCTCTTTCATAAAAATCAAATGGAATTCACTGTCACAAAATTCATGAAAAAAGTAATTTTTAGTGATTTTTTGGGGAAAAGTACGTAACTAAACTTACCTACGAAAATTACAGTTAAAATAATCTCACAAGTAGTTAAAGCACTGGAAAAGGTTTCAAGCAACAAAACATGGTAAGTAGAAACGAATGAGAAATCAAGATTTTTTAAGTTTTAAAAAATGATGAAATTTGGATAAAAAAAAATGAAAAATCGAGACCGCAATAGAACATACCTTGGTACTCTACTAATTACAATTAATTTGTTAGGGACATTTGCTTCATTGAGAAAATTGTTGAGTCTTTTGGGTCTCCACGAAATGTCGAAGTCAAGAATAGTTTGCCTTTTGTTGCGCTCGTTCTTGATAGTCTTAAATATCCTAGTCATCGATTTCGGAGAATCCATTTCAAATCTATCCAAAAAGTATAGGTAGCTTGTCCAATGAGTTTACCAAGAAATGCGCATTCGAACATGTACGTACTGTAATAAACAGCTATCGCAATGGTCATGAAATTAGACAATGTCAATGCCAGTCATGGTGAACTTCAGGGCTAAATGATATTTAGATTATATCCGTAACAGCTCAGATTCATCATCTATGCTTCATTCAACGTTTAATCAACGTAGTAAATGCATAAATTAATCAAATAAAGCATACAAAATTTTAAAGTCTCGACATAGCTGGTGATGACATTGTTTGACGATAAGATAAAATGGATTTACCTTCCTTTTTTAATTTTTGAAACATTATCTGTAAAATAATTTATGCTACGATAACAATAGGTACGAAGTAATTAAATTTTTGTCAACTTGGTATTCTGTGATTCCCTTATCAGTATGTTTTCACAAACCATGGTGCACAGTCGCTCGAAGAATTCACGTGCTTATTGCGTTCCATTTTACGTTTAGTTTGGGAATAAGATGAAATCAATCTTCAGGTAAATTTATTTCATTTTAGTTGAACCGTTGAACGATAAATGCAAAAGAAAAGGGCCATGAATCCGATTTTTTTTGATGACGTGACAATAAATGTAATTCATTCGTAGCTGTATGAAGTGTATACTGTACTATAATACTACACAAGCTCTCATAAGGTTACAATTCATATGTTATGTTTTTTGATGAATTTTTTTTTTAGCTCGATGCCTTTTTACACTGCATGGAAAATGTAGGCATAAATGGAAAAACAGAATAAAGGGCTGGTGAATAAATTCATGGCACCATTTTCAGTTTCGCCGAGGTATTTACCAATGTAAATGTATTGGATATCAGTTAATTATTCCTTTATTATATATATCTATATTAATCAACTAATATTAGGTGTCAAATTGTTAAAAAAAAAAATCAATGCTAAAATATAATAATTTTCGGTCTCCTATCCCCACCTTCGACATGGCCGATGACCACTAAAACATAACAAAAAGGGGTCACAAAATGATAATATGAGGACGCCAGCGTTACAACGAAACGTAGTAATACTACAGTATTCCGATAACAACATGGTGCTCATACCTACATAAGTACAACTACAAAACTAAAGATAAACACGTGCAGCTCAAGGAAAAATGAAAATACCTTACTGCGTTATTCCATAACAATGTAATGGTTCCAAACACGGAACATAAGTAAAAAAATAATTAAAAATAAACATTACACTAATAAAATTTCTCAATCACAGCAAAACAACCATGTCAGACGTACAAATCGTCACCGGCGAAGCCCTAGAACACAAATTATATTCTCAACGATGGATCATCATGGCATTATTCATGCTGTACACCGTTAACGGCGCGGTTCAATGGATTCAATTCTCAATAATAAGCGACATCGTGGCCGAATACTACGGTGTATCGCGTACCATTGTCGAATGGACATCAAATATATTTCCATTGTCTTACATCGTATGCATTGTGCCATCTTTATACGTAGTGGAGAGGATAGTAAGTCAACATACCTTAGCAATAGAGAATCTGCTCACAAATAGTGGGCCCACCTGAATAGGCAAACGCGTGGGATAAATTAGTAAACAATACAAACACCATGAAATTGAAGTAATGCAATATCCACGAGAGTCCATTATTTTTGGCTGATTCGATATTGCGATTAGTTTCAGTTGTTTCCCCTGTAATTAGAAATGGGCCTGCGTTTAGTGAATCAGAGCCAAGAATAACGTTGAATTTTCACAGGGCATTAGAAACACTATGATAATCGCTACCACCGGAACATTCACCGGAGCTTGGGTAAAAGTATTTTCAGTGGCACCGAATCGATTTTACATGGTTTTTATTGGGCAAGCTTTCAAGCTATTTTTGAAAACGCCACCTTCTGTATAGCGGCTAGGTTCACGGCTGTGTGGTTCGGAGCTAAAGAGATCTCTATAGCAGGAGCGTTAGCCTTACTCGGAGATCAAGTAGGTAATAACTATTAAGCAACTCTTGCAAGTGAATCGTTGGAAAACAAAGTAAGGCTCTTACATAATACAATTCTATTGGTATCGACATTGTGTAGATAGGAGGTGCCATCGGATTCAAACTACCATCGTTAATGGTGCACAATAGTGCCGATAAGAAAATCGTCGAAGCTGGATTAACACGAATGCATTGTTTAGTAGCAGGAGTATCTACTTTGGTTCTCATACTAATTATTTTATGTGAGTCTGGTCGTAACTATCATTCGTATCACAATCAATGTTTATGCATCCTTATATTTCAGTTTTCAAAGAAAAACCCCCACTTCCTCCTAGTCTTGCACAAACGTTGCAAAATAAAATGAAAATGGAAAGCGTTTTAGGCAAGCTGAAGAGAATTTTAAGCCAGCCGGCATTTCTTTTAATATTATTATCGTATGGTATTTGCATCGGGGCATTCAATGCTTTCGCTATATTGCTCAATCAAACTGTATTGAATCATTTTCCGGTAAATTTTCTCGTAAATATTTTTCTACTTTTACAGTTCTTTTTATTAACGAAAAAATGAACATTTTTCAGGGTCGAGATGAAGCCGTTGGAAATATAGGATTCGTACTCATGTTGTCTGGCATTGCTGGTTCACTCATTTTCGGATATATGCTAGATAAGACGCATTTTTTCAAGTTCGTAATTTCTTCATAATCCTACTCACATGTTACTCAACTACTCTTCCCAGCGTGTTAGCATTATATTCATGTTACTTTCAGAGAAAATGCTGTTTGTTTGACTACATGTAGTGCCATTTCGGTAGCCTTTTTCACATGGTCTTTGAAATCTAATAGCATACTTCATGTGTATGGTACATCAATATTGATAGGGTAAGCGATTCAAGTTTTTCCCTTTTCATATAAAAACAATTCCTTATTTAATACATCACTCATAGAAACAACCATCATGAATACCAAGCCTTATAAATAAAATTATTAAATCTTGATTTCAGACCAGAAAAAAGATACTTATACATCTGTTTGATAAATTGGTCTACTAAGTAAAAACAAAAGTTCAGTCTAATTTCTTTATAGCGTTTCGGTAGTTATGGTAGATGGAAAATAATGAACATTTAATGAAAAGAATTCAAGTTACATTTTTTTAAATCCCTAAATATAACAAAAAAAGAAATTTTTCAGAAAAAAAAATGGTATTCAATCGTACAGTCTGCAAAGAATATCATTTAATTCTAGTTCAAATAGGCCTCTATCACTCCATATAAATCAATTTTTGGCGCGTCTCTAGCTACGGTGGCAGTACATTAGTCCAGTGAAATTAAGTTTATAACCGGGACAAACTGGAGGCCAAAATTTTTCTGCGGAATCTTGTAGCCAATAGTATGCATAACTACCACCAACTTTTCCCCAAAAATCCCCCTGTTGCTTCTCCCCCAAAATCTACATTTGTGCCCCCCAACCAGTTTTTTGCCCATAACACACATCCTCATCTAGATACAGAAAAAAGTCAAGTTAAAAAATGAAGCTGATGAAATTTCCCATAAAAATATTGTTACACATTTTTTGCCCAATAGCGAGAAAAGGCCCTTGAAACGCGCTACTTTCATTGCGCAAAATTTAAGTTTTTCAAGTTAATATCTATACCCTGAATAATCAGGTCAAAGTTAGAAAATTTATAATACATCAAAAATTGTTCAAAAAAATTTATTTTCAACAATTTTTAAATTTTTTGTGTGCAAGGGCGATATTTTGCCTTCTGAATTTCAGAAAAATAATTATTTACCTATTTTTTCAATAATCTGGGGCTTTCAAACTAATTCTAATGTATATGAAAAATCCCTATTTTTCCTGTATTGTTTTGCATTATATTTTATACTACTCATAACTATACTACAAATAGATCAATTTTCAAGAAAAACCAAAATTTCTCCTATGCCAGTAGTCTATTTGCACGATGAGAACATTAAACATTAGCGTAACGTGGTAGGGTATATCAAACGTCGCGCTATGGCCCTAAGTGCAATGAAAGTGGCCCGTTTCAAGAGCGTTTTCTCACGATTGTATCAACTTGAGCAAAAAATGTGTAATAATATTTTTTGTTGGAAATTTGTTCAGCTTCATTTCTTCACTCGACTTTTTTTCTGTATCTAGATTAGAACGCATGTTATTGGCAAAAAACAAGTTTTGGGGGCACAAATGTGGATTTTGGGGGAGAAGCAACGATGCGATTTCTGGGGAAAAGTTAGGTGTTATTACAGACACCATTAGTTACAAATTTCCGTAGAAAAACTTTGGCCCCCAATAAGTCCCGGTTAACACGTGTTTTTGTCGCAATTTGACTGGATTACATGGCGGGTAGAAAAAAAAAAAAACTAAACGCATCAAAAGGGCGACTTCTCATATTATAAAGAAAATTGATGCAAAGAATCACTTCTCCAAGTCACTCTTAATAGAGCTCGATATAATATTGTCCCCCTGAAGAAGAGGAATACTTGTAAAATTTTCAGTGAAAATAATAAATTTTCTAAAAACGAAAGTCAGACCGTCGACTCCTGGCTGAGATTCTATCCAGTAATTATCAGAGCTGGGAGACTTTCCTATCTTTCCCCAGAAATTGCAACCAGCTAGCTGTGTAACCGAAAGCAGCTGTAGGGTTTGTATATAAGGGATTTTGGAGCAATAATTTGACGTTTTTTTTTTCAGAATCAAAAATATCCTTTTGGAAATCCTTCATTTACCTTTTAATGCAATTTTTCATTCAATACAAACTCAATTCTCAGCATTTTCTACAACACTTGAATTTCTCATTAATTTTGTTTTTTTGCTATTGATTTTTATTGTACTGCATTTATCGATTTACGATCAATAATAAGAATAAGATTTTGAATCCAACATTTTTTTTGTTTGGGAAATTGAAAATTTAAGTTTTCAAAAATTGGAAAACTTATATAAAGAATATAAAACAAAAAAAAATTACTAATTAAGTCAGGTGTACTCTTTATGAAAAAAATTAGGAAATTTAGAATCAAAACAAACAACACTAATAAATATGATGAGCACGCTGAAGTAATAATATGGCCACTTAAAGATCCTAGCAAAATTTTTCTACATGTATTCCAAAATTCAAAAAATTAGATCATATCAAATAATGTGAAAAAAATATAATCAGGCGGAAGGGGAGGGGGTGTTTTCAAATGTTTGCGTATTAGACCATCTGTAATCATCTGGCAAATGTCGGAGTTTTTGGTATTTATACTTTTCCCTCCACGCATAGCATCGGGAGGGAGGAGGAGGTATTCATTAAATTCGCTCAAAACTTGCTGCGAGACTTTACTTAAAAACTGGAAAAAGTGGCTTTCTTGTTTTTTCAATACATCTCAAAATGGAGGTTTACTCAAATTTTGAGGGGGGCTGGAGAAAGGGCAAATGGCTCAAATTTTTCGTTTTTGATCACATATAAAAGAGCGAGTCACGGACACCAACATATCTAAATTTTAGCGTCCTAAATGCATTTGGAGGGGAGTTGGAGCAAAAACGTATTTTTGAGAAATTTTTGAATTATGAAATTTCCTGAATCTTCCATATCTCTTCACTAAATAGGTGTACATTGTACAAAGATAAAATTTTATGTGTGGGGTTAGTTGGTAACCAGCATATGACTTTTTGTATTTGGGTCAAAATGGATACAAAATGGCAGATTATCAAAATTTGAGTAGAGCTTGAGGAGCTTCAAATTAGTAAAAATGTGATTAATTTAAACTCATGTGGTTATTGGGAATAAAAAGTAAATAATATTCCGAATTCACCCCATATATGATGTTGGAGCGGAAATGGCGGTGAGAAGTTGAGAAGTAGGGATTATCGAGCTGAAAATGTGATGAGTGCACACGAAAGGTCCAAAATTTTTTGAGGGGGCATGACCTACCCCGGCCTTCCTTTCATTACGCCACTGCAACCTAGTTACGCTTCTATTTCTCCGTCTCTGGGCGTATTCAGGTCTCAAAAATATGAAATGAATAAGTATTCATCAAACAGGTACATCAACGAATCTCGTAAAATGATTGGCTACTTCGAAAATCAAATTCATTCAATCTCATTTTGGCCCATTCAAGCACAGATTACCTACCCGTCTTAAAATAAGGTTTCTTTCCTTCAGATTTTTTATCCAAGGTTACTACGCCACAGGAGTACAAATGGCAATCGAAGTAACCTATCCAGTCACCGAAGACGTATCTTCCGCTATGATGATAATGGTTGTGCACATTATGGGACTAATTCTTTCGTCAACTTATGGATTCGCGGTTAAACAGTATGGCGACTTGAAATCCAATATTGGTCTAATTTGTATATTTTCACTCAGCGCTGTCTTTGCCTTACTGATACCGCCTAATTTGAAAAGACAGAAAATCGAACATCTTGTAAAAACTGAAGAAATAGAAGAATTTGTGATATGAAATTTTTTCTAGTAATAATTTTCTAATAATTACAAAAATATATATATGTATATAGCTTGATACCGAAATAAATTTTGTTTTATTTCGATCTCCCTGAAAATATTATAGAGTTTACTTTAAAACACGAAAATCATATGAAAACGCAATAGTTGGAAATATCGTTGTTTATATTACACGTTAAGCAATTTACTATAACAATCGGTTGTCACGAAAAAGATTGAACACTCAACGCCTTATATAATGAAAAAAAAAACAACAAGAAAACAAAAAGAAAGTCGAGTACTATTAACAAAAGCCATAAAGAAAAGAAATTAACGGGGGTTTCGCTTGTCAACTCGCGTAAAAAGATTCATTGTTTCTATTTTAATAATTGACGATATTTCGAGCCAAAAATTTTCACTAGTCTTAAAAACCATTTTATCGCATCAGTGACTACTAAAATGGTTGCATGAAGTACGTGGTAATAATTTATTAATATTCGTTACTCATGCACATAAGAATACCGGACTTACCAGCATAATTCTCGAAGCAGATAATATTGGAATTATATCCTTCATAAAAATAATTGGAAATAATAATAGAAAAACGAATTGGAAAATTCGACTTTTCGAGGCAATCACATTTTACAGCGAACAAAATTGCGCCATTGATTAAGCCACGAATACGCGTAAATTTTGGTAAACACTCGAACGAATAAAGGAGACTCTTTTTATCAGAACAAACGTAGAATTCTCAGCGCGTCGTTTCCATCTCGGTCGCATCTTTTCATTACATTAAATAAAGCTTGTTTCATTACGTTACGCCGAGAACTAATTAAAACGGTTATGACAGGCAATCTAAACGAATTGTCCCCATACCATTTATCTGGCACCCTTTAATCGAGATACTTGGCGCTTTCTTTGCCTCCCTTAATCAAAAGGCATTCAAAGATTACCGCCGATGGTGAACGACAATAAATGGCTTGTAGCTTTCTTTAAGTCTTATTTAAATGAATCTTATCTTTTGTTTGATATCGTTTGCGCGCAAATACCGCACGTATAAAGTTAGCTCGTTCTCGAAATCATTAGGTACGAATAACAATTCGCCTTCGATGGCGTCCTAAAGCGAGAAAAATCTCCGAACATTTGGCAAGACGAAACTTTCCATCTTCGCTTCAAAGTAATCGCACATTTACGTATCGTTGACTTCGGAAAACGCTGCGAGCGAGGCGTGTTGTCAGTAAAATTCGATATTAAGATAAATTATGATAAATAGCTACAGGCGAGCCGAGAATTCACTCTGTATTTTGTTCATTAACATCAAACATTTTAATTATGTTACATTGCGGTCAGTTAATTTTAAAGGGTAAACGAGATTTTGGGCGAAAACTCGAAATAGGTTTAATCTCGAAAGGAGATGCCTATTACAGCATCGTATGAGCTTCGTATTTATGGTTTTCTAATATTGAATTTTATTGCTGAGTTTTGAATAAGAACGACAGCTATTATAGCCTAACTAATTTCCGAATACGAGGTGGAGAGATCGAGCAATCTTCGTATACTTACATTTTGAACAATTTGTTATTAAAAGGCAAATGTCCAAATTTTTCGTACCTATAGATGCAATTATGCATATTGCATAGTGCATACATTCACTCATGTGGACAAATCGTTGGTAGGGAAATTTATCGTACTCGTGAATACAAGGAAAGCCCTAATTTTTAGCGGAGTTTTTAATAAAAAGGATGGCTATCAAAGCCTACTTCCCAACGCATATTATATAGTAATTAGTGTAAAAATAAAACTGAAATCAATAAAAATTTATATTCAGAGTTAACATAAAAAATCTACCAAGAAGTGAATAAATAGACTACATTAAATACCTACTCATTGGAAACCCATCATCAACGAAAATTCTAACACTTGACTAATTCTACAGGAAAACCACAACGACGTGGAGCAATTTTCGCAAAACATCGATAAGAGAATACGCGAAGAATTGATGAGAGTTTGATGAAACCATATCAAACGGAATTCAAAGTCGAGGGCGTTTTCTTTTGTATTGCATAATGGTATTTTTATTCTGATGAGTGTGCTTTATAACATTTGAAAAGAAACAGCTCAATCACTGCGGTTAGCGATTTCGGATTCATCTTCTAAAGTAACAATGGTTTCTCATTTATCATTATGTACCATGAGAAGGCCACCCTTTTCGCCGACAACTGTTTATAATTCATAGCATCTTTCATGTCTTCGTTTTTCAACCTACATTCAATGCATCCATTCCTAAAAATTGTCGCTGTCTAAAATTCTAACCGCCGAACATTTCGAACTAAATTTGAAAAACTGAAGCGAGATTTTTGTTGTATTTAACGAGTATATAACATGAAAAATGCCATCGTGTAGTTACTCGTAACGCGTATATTTCTCATCTAAACGTAACTACAAGACATGAATCTACTTAAGATCGATTGTATGAGTTCGGATAAACCCGTATACAAGAATTAACGTGACAGTACAGGTATTAGGTAAACGATAATACATACATACAGTATGTGACAATTTCAAATCCACAAAAACACCAATATATCAGGATGTCACAATTTTTACGAAAAAGCTCCTTTTGTTTCATTACGAGAAGAACACAATGGAGAATTGGGTAGCAAAAAAGGAGAGTATTTGAAAAACATTTTTTTTTACACTTAATACGCGAGAATGTGACATCGAGTTTAATTAGAATCTTGGAAGTAACCTGACATTATAATCATTGCTATCCCTTCGTTAAAATGAATAAAGTCAATGTAACCTAACCCTAGCATTTTATGAGTGTATTCATTAACGCCGTTTTCTCTCCCCTTTTTTACACGACGACTAATTATAAACAGTACAATAATTTTACCTTTATTACTCGCCGTCATGATATCGAATGAACTAACAACAGATTTAATCCGACTTGGTCGTAAATTGAGTAAAATTCGTTATTTCGTTATACAAGTAAATTGGAATAGCTTTGAAGAATCGTTTCTCAATACAGTATGTTTTTCTTTCGCACAGCACAAACACTTGTCAGCCCATAAAGGTAATATCATGGTAAATAAATTAAAAACTCCCAAGGTAAATATGTAAATATGAAATCATTACCACAATACGAAATTTTTTCGAGCGAAAGTTTTTTCTTCATTCGAAAGGGGCGTTGAAACGAAAGATAAAGTTAATTTAAAGGAAAAACATATTTTTTTTTCTTCTTATAAAATACGTCGGAAATAAGATATTTCATTCTTTCATTTTTCGTAATAATAAAAATACCAGTTTTCCTTCTCGTTTGAGAAGCCGCGAAATTCTTTTTTAATTAAACGAAAAATAACATAGAAAAGAAAAAAAAATACCCGAATGAAAACATTTTTAAAAATGTACGAGGTGAGACATTTAAAGGGCATCTTTTTAACTTTCTCTCAATCGAGGGAGACGAAATAAAGAAGTTTTTAATGCGTTTAAATAAAGACCACAAATCTAATTCTACCTAAAGAATATTTTTTTCGAGGCCTCGAAAAGCACGATATTAAAAATTGTCGAAATTTAATTTCGCTGCGCGCTTTTTCTTCGTATCTATGGATAAATACTAATTATTTTCAGCTTTTAGCTCGAAACGAGATGGAAATGAGTAGAAGTGTTGAAATGAGCAGGTAAGAGTTCATAGAATGACAATAATTTTTTTTCAAATAGGGAATGAAATTGTCTCTTTTCAATTCATTTGCGTACGAGCATACCACATACAACAATATTGTGTTCTGTAACCTAATGTCAAATGTATAGCAAAGAGGTGTTACTTTGAATTCAGAAATTTTGTGGAATTTTCAGAAGGTGGTTGGAAAACGAAGAAAAAGGCTCCAAATAACAGATAAATGGAGCAGGTAGAATCTTTTGCTTTTCAGTTTCCTGAGGTTTTAGATAGCGATTGAACATTTGCACAGGCGATTAGATATCAAAGACTATTAGGTGTAGATTAAGTAAGTATGATAGAAAAGCCATCACAGTTCAATTACTCACCATTCAATATTCCAATTCTAGTTTTGAAATTTCAGAATTTGAGCTCTTCAAATTCACTTCTTTCACAATAACAAATTACAAACGTTGGACTTTTATTCATTATTTCAGAATTCAGATTGTATGAGTTTCGAAACTCACACTACATGGATACGATGAGCTACTTTGAATAAGACAAACCTAATTAATAACTCTCAAAAACACGCTTCAGTCCAATAATATTAAAAATTAATTAACTCAGAGATTTTTTTTTCTTCATTCATGATTCGTAAAAAAAATAAAAATAAAGTGAATCCGTTTCAAAGAAAGAAATGACGTCATTTGACATCAAGTTGAACATTCACACAATATAACGAAGACGCTGCAACGCATATAGTCAAAGTAAATGAGTAATAAATAAATATTGTCACAAGAACTCTTATAACGTGCTGTATTGTATTGCTACACCGTTACACCAAACAACGATATCGTCCGCCATGATCTCGTTAAGCTAGAACCCACCTTTTCCAGAAGCACCCCTAGTTAGAAAACCAGGCCTAGACATACACAAGGTGACGGTTGTAACTATAGAATGAGGACAGGTATATGTAGATAAGGTAGGTAGTGTTAGCTACCACCGCTAACACCCCCTCCTACCTGTCCGAGAGTAGTACTAAAGCATCATAGAGAGAGAGAGAAAACTCTTAGTTTTAGTTGCACATAAGCTAAAACACCACAGAGACAGAATCCCTTCTAGTTTTAGTTGCACATGAGCTAAAACACCACAGAGACAGAATCCCTTCTAGTTTTAGTTGCACATAAGCTAAAACACCACAGAGACAGAATCCCTTCTAGTTTTAGTTGCACATAAGCTAAAACACCACAGAGACAGAATCCCTTCTAGTTTTAGTTGCACATAAACTCTTATTTTTATTTTTTTTTATTTTTGAAAAACAGTTAAGTAAAAAGCGACGCAGAGACAGAATCTCTTCTACGCTAGGTAGAGTTGAGAGAAAAAAAAAAAATTTATGTTGAAGTTGAGAAAAAAAAATTGTAGTAAGATGTAAGTACAGAAGATTTATTTAAGGTTATGAACGTTATGAACATATATAAGTACAACACATAAAACATATAATTCACAAAAAAAAACATAATGTAAACTAGGTGATTGATCAATCGTTTTCTTATTGCTTCTT
The DNA here is from genome assembly GCA_009761765.1 of Phenacoccus solenopsis. Lineage (NCBI taxonomy): Eukaryota > Metazoa > Arthropoda > Insecta > Hemiptera > Pseudococcidae > Phenacoccus > Phenacoccus solenopsis. Next base: position 32,464,120 of record CM019752.1, read on the forward strand.
GGCTCATGCATTCGGGAACCTCAGCAGTAATTTATCTCTACAGAAACTAAATGGTTCTTGTAGTAGTGCTTTTGTTAAAATATCGGCAAGTTGATTCTCTGTACCAATTTGCTTTATTATAACCAATTTATCGTTCACATATTCTCTAATTTTAAATTGACGAATTTCAACATGCTTAAGTTTTCCTTTACCAACATTATTATATGATTGTTGTAACGCAGCATAATTATCTTCGTAGATAATTGCAGGAAAAACATTTAGATTTAAAGTTTCTTTTGTTAAATACCCTAGGAATAGAATATCATGGGCTACTTCATTTAGAGCAATAAATTCTGCTTCACAAGTGTGTTCAGCAATACATTTTTGTAGTCTAGAGCACCATGCAATAGGTGTACCATAAAAACGGACAATGAATCCCGTAGTAGATTTACGAGTTGAGGTATCACCAGCGTGATCAGCATCAACATATGCATCAAGTAAACCGGTTGTACTTAATGTTGACAAATCTTTGTTTGTTCGTTTAGGACAAGAAATTCCCATACCTATTGTTTCCTTTAAGTAATGGAGAATTCTTTGTGCAAGGGTCCAATGTAATGAATTTGGATTAGTTTGAAACCGCGCTAAATAATTAACAGAGAAACTAATATCTAGTCGCGTATAATTTGTCAAATACATTAAAGCCCCAATTAGTTGACGATAGGGAAAAGTTTGACCACTTAGCTCAAGTACTTTTACATCACTATGGGTAGAGAGAGGTGGCATAGGTATGCACGACCATTTAGTGTCTAGTGAGTTTGCCATATAGAATTTCTGAATAATTGAGTTTGTATATGAAGTTTGATGTAGAAAAATATAATCATCACACTTTTCAACTTCAATACCAACAAATACTTTAGGGAAACCTAACACTTTGGTTTCAAAACTTTTAGATAGAATAGTAATAAACTCCTGTAAAACTTGAGAGCTGTTTCCAGATATCAGAAAATCATCTATATAAACTATAAGTAGAGTAATATAGTCACCTTCACTTTTTGTATAAATGCAAGGTTCACGAGGGTTACATATAAATCCACACGAAAGTAAAAATTTGTGGAGTGTGCGATTAAAACATTTAGGTGCAGTTGGAAGCCCATAAAGAGCCTTTTTCAACTTGCATGCAAACTTTTTACCATTTATATTTAATCCTAATGGAATATGAACATATTTTTCTCTGTCAATAACTCCATGTAGGAAAGCATTTACAAAATCAAGTTGAATTACTTCCCAACCAAAAAGCGATGTAATGGCAAAGAACCACCTAATGGAGGCAGAAGATGGTGTTGGAGAAGCAGTATCTTGTTTAAAGTACTTCTCCTTATCTCTACACCCAACTACAACTAAGCGAGCTTTATAAACACCATTTTTCTTAACAGTAAAAACCCATTTGAGTGGAATTACCTGTTTATCTTTAGGTCGAGGAACAATATCCCAGACCTCATGTGTGTTCATCGCATTCAGTTCTTTTTGAATTGCCAAGTTCCATTTTATGGCATCAGAACCTAGAGTTGCCTGTTTATAAGATAGTTGTTGATTCTGATGGGCCGAAAACATACGCTTATCATATTCTCCAAAATGATCATACAGTATTTTTAAAGAATTAACGTTTATTTCATTTTCATTTTGATTTATATCCCAATCATAATTGAGATTAATCTCTTCGATTTCTACATCTGAATCAATTTCAGGCTGACTTGTGGATAAAGAAGAGATTGTAGACGACTCAGGAATTAGTGTTGAACTTATATTATGAGAAGGTACTTCATCACCCCTTCCATTTTCATTATCATTTGAAGCATCACGAGACTCTTTAAAAAGTTCAAGTATATTTTGTGAAGTTTCATCATTTACAGGGTAATCATCTTTGAAAAGAAAATTTTCTTGAATTATCACATTACAAACGTTTTCAACTTTGAATGTTTTAGGATCAAAAGCCTTGTACCCTGTATTAGTAAAACCAACAAGGTACATAGAGTTGGACCGTTGATCAAACTTTTTACCTTTAGCTAAAGTTTCATCTAATACCTCTATCCGCGAGCCAAAAATTTTGATCTGTTTTAAATCAGGTCGCTTATTAAACATTTTCTCATAAGGAGTGACAAAGTTGAGTGCTGAGTGAGGACTTCTATTATATAACCAACACGCCGTATCAGCAGCTAGACCCCACATATTAGCAGGCATTCCAGCTTCAAAAAGTAAAGCTCTTGAACGTTCACATATGGTCCGATGTGCCCTTTCTACAAGACCATTATGCTCATGGCAATATGGTTCTGCAAAATCAAAACTAACATCGAATTTTTGGAGTACTATGCGAGTTGCATTGCAATCAAATTCCTTACCATTATCACAACGGAGCAAGCGAAATTGTCCTGGGTTTGGAAAAAAGGAACGAAGAAAACAAAAAGCTTCATATAAGAAAGTTGGTGTTTCACTTTTTGATTTCATTACAAACAACTGTATGTAACGAGAATAATCATCAATTACATTGAGAATATATTTATTCTTTTGAACAAAAGTTGGTGGAGATATTTCACCAATAATATCAGCATGGAGAATTTCTCTAACTCTTGTTGCTCGTTCTCTATCTTTAGAGAAAACTTTTCGTTTGAGTTTTGATTGAGCACAAACTTGACAATCACTCAAAGTAGTTGTAGAAATTAAATCTTCTACGCCATTTGTAACGCATTTCAACTTATGTATGTAATCACTTGAAATATGGCCCATTCGCCTATGCCATATTAAACCTTTTGATTTTAAGTTTTCAATTTCGTTAGTTGTGAGATTTCGCTTACGAGATCTTGAACGATTTCTATTAACATTTTCAACACGTTTTATTTCTTTATTACAAGTAGAAATATTTTCATTTGAATTACAAGAACATAAAATTTTAGCTTGTAATTGAAAAACATCTGCGCGAACTTTTAACAACGTTATTTTCCGTTTTTCCTGTCTGGAATAAATAAAACCATTATTAGTGTTTAACACAAAATAAGTTTTTAGTTGTTGATTAAACTTTTTGACGCTTAGGATATTATTGCTTGAATTAGGCACATACTGCACATTATCAAGAGTACAAGCAATTTCTTTTTCATTTAAAGTTAGCAAAATTTTTAATACACCCTCACCAAGTGAACCCTCATCACTTTGAGATATAGACGAGGTCACTGGTTTAGGTTTATTATAAGCTTTATAGTCAGATAAATATTCAACATTTGATACAATATGATGAGTTGCACATGAATCGGTTAAAAATGATTCAGAAATTTCATTATCAGAATTTAACTCACCTTGTTTTCGTTGTGGTTTTGGACAGGTATTGGCTTCATGGCCATAATTATGGCAGTTAAAACATAGCCGACCCGGACGTTTACAATTTTCAGCGCTGTGAAAATATTCGCTACATTTGGAACATTGAATTTTACGTTTTTCCTCAGCGGTCATCGTTTTTAATTTTTGAAATTGCTCATCAGTATACTTCTTATTAGAGGTAGAAGCAACATTGGATGAATCATTTACTTTTGACTCATTTAATCTCGCACGTTTAGGGTTTTGAAAAGAAGGGTTAGAACTCTCTTTATCATTTCCATTTTTCCTCTTATCACCTGTACAAAGTAAATTAGCAACTATATAAGATGAATTATCATTCATCGTTAAATTATCATTACATATGGATAAATTATCATTTATGGCCAAACTATCATTATACATGGATAAATTATCAACATTCAAGGAACTGGTATAAGTGTGCAAAGGTTCATTTTCACTCAAATGTATAAGTTTATCACTACAAAATAAACTATCATGACACATATTTAATTTATTACCTTTCTTTTCACCAAAATTAACTTGCTTTGCTGCTGATCCGTGATCCAACTGTAGAAAACTTTCTTTCACCATTTGAAAACTGGGCATTTCAGGCACTGATGCAATTCCATTAAAAAAGGCAAAATAAATTGTCTTTGGGTCGTTGATTCCAATTATTTTATACAGGAAAAGCGAAGTAAGAAATTCCTTTGGGAACGTAGATCCGAGGTGTAAAAATTCTTCAATGCAGTTTTCAAAATCAGTAATAAATCGAACAGGATCGTAACCAGGTCGAAATTTTATATGATACAGTCTATTGTTTAATTGTATATAATCACGCATACGAGTTGTAGAGTAAGTTTTAGTTAAAATGGAAAACGCTTCACATGCTGACTTTACATTTTGAATCAGGTAATTATTTGATTTAGAAAGTGAAGCTTGTAAAACTTGCAAAGTTTGGGCGTTTAAAACATCACGACGAGCTGGCGAAATATTAACAGATATACCGCCTTCACTTTTAATAAACGGCAACAACATCAGCGCCTCTAAACTTAGCTCCAATTTATTTTTCCAAGTTTTGAAGTTTCTATAGCCCTGTAGCTTATCTGCTTCAGAGAAATTCGGAACAATGAATGGAGGAGGACGATATGCCTTGTCCAGCTCTGCCAATCTGTATTCTTCTGTATTGTTTTGAGTAGATAATGGTAAAGGCAACTGACCATTTTGAATTAATGAGAGGAAAACAGAAAATTGTTTGCTCACTAACTCTTTTACTTGGTCCTCTGTAAGTAGATTTCGATTTTCGTGACGACTTTCGCCTTCACGACCATTTTCGTGATAATTTTCACCTTCACAATCATTTTCGTGATGATTTTCGCCTTCGCCACCGCTGCCAGACCCCAAATTCACTGACATTTTTATGAAACGTATTATACAAAAAAAAACATATAAGAAAAGAAAAACGCATTAATCGATTAATGTCACAAGAACTCTTATAACGTGCTGTATTGTATTGCTACACCGTTACACCAAACAACGATATCGTCCGCCATGATCTCGTTAAGCTAGAACCCACCTTTTCCAGAAGCACCCCTAGTTAGAAAACCAGGCCTAGACATACACAAGGTGACGGTTGTAACTATAGAATGAGGACAGGTATATGTAGATAAGGTAGGTAGTGTTAGCTACCACCGCTAACAAATATAATAATATTCAATGGCTTTAGTGAAAGAAGGCAAGAGCAAAACTGCATTTTGTCATTTTGGCCTTTCTGTAAAGCCATCGTTCCATCGATATTTTTCATGTTCAATAACTCATTGCTTGCTTCATCTTGTTGAATAATGTAAATTTATCGATGACGTCATATGTTTGTTATTTAAAAATTCTTTTCACAACGTCTCTGGTGAATAATATTTGAACTAAATTACACTTTTCATCATCTAGGCTACTATTGTTAACTCAAGAGTCCTAGAATGGAGATGGAGGCGGGGCTTGCGGGTGCGATTTTTTTATCACCTCTTATCAAATTTTCAATCAACAGTTAGAAAATAAAGCGTAAGAAAATTTAAAAAGACGATGAAATTCCGTTTATTTTCTCCACATTGGTTCAGATTCAAATAATATTTCTGCGTTAATCAGTGACCTGGCCACTTTTTATGTCATAGTTTTCAAAATCTTTGAAAATCAATCTCATAAATATGTTATCATTCGATGAAATTTTCAAAAGCCGGGGCTATAATGTACCCACATATGAATTAGATGCAGATGGCAAACAAAGAAAGGTAAATTTTCTTTGCTAATTGAACCCAGAAAAAGATAAATCCTACCTATATATTACTTCTAAATCTATTGTTCATTAGATAGAAACAAGAGAAGATGAAGAACAGCGCATAGCATATGATGATATCTTGAATTCACTCATTGCCGCTGGATACTACCGTGCTATAATTCGACGAATTAATCCTTTCGATGTGGTGCGTACTGAAGAAAATTCAGAATTATATTTTCTTCTTGAATAATTACATTGAGATCATTTCAGATTGTTGGAGGAATGACGTGGTGCATTGATTCCAGCGATATTGATATAGATGTCGATCTACTTTTCAAAGATAGTTTAACTATTGGCCAAAAAATGTTGGTTCTAATTTTATAATGATGATTTTTTCTATTCTTATTCCTAACTCGTGCTTTGTTTGCAAACAGATCATTGACTGAAAAAATTGTTGTAGTCCTTCCTAAAATCAAGTGCCATTATTTTATCGAACCTCATCAAATACAAGGATTAGACTTCATTCATGTGCTTCCAGTCATAAAGGTTTGTGTTTTGAGTTACGCTTATGAGGGGTTATTAAAAGTATCGTCTTAAAAATTGTTTTCTATAATTTTTCAAGTGGCTTATACGATGGTCTGATGAAAATAGAAAAAAGAAGAAAGATTATCTTTTATCATACGCGTTGAACCAATATTACAAAAGTTTCATTCATCCTCAAGCCGAGCGTATGAAAACCCTGAAACACAAAACGTTGAAAAATATTTCTCATATATCTGTACGTATCATGGATTCGTATACTGCAATAAATTTTGAGCTTGAAATTACTAATGTTTTATTTTTTAGCAAAATTACCGTATTCGTCGTGTTTGCAAGCAATCGGATAAATCGATTTCTGATTTACTATCCAGAGTAGAAGGCACTTTGTCGGAATATGGTTTATCAACTTACGATAAAGTACTTTTTTTTTTAAATATAGATATGAATATTTTTTTCTTTATTTTAATTTTTCCTCTTGCTAAATTTTTTAGGGGATGAAATTTGTCGTGGGTGCTAAAGGAACCAAGCAACTGAATAAAGTTTGTTATCATTTTTTCAAGCATTAATTTTACGAACATGAAAGAATGAATTTTTATTTTTAATTCTATATATTTTCTACTACAGAGTCAAGTTGAAGTTTTGCGTAAAGGTTTAAGTCAAGCAGATTACAACGAGGTTATTATTACTCATCAATGTTGAATAATGATCGAAGAAGTATGGTGGAGAAATTCTAAAAATAATTTTATCTTTATTTTCAGGCAAGATTGAATTTCGAAAATTGTGAACAGCTTTATGAAGATTTAAATGTACAGATAAACAATACAACTAAATAAAACTCGTAAAATATCGATATATTCATAATACGGTACTTTTCATATGTACAGAGATCCGGAAATAAACTGAAATTACTTAAAAAAGAACTCAATAATCTCATGAAAGAGAAAACGCGCTTAGAAAATTCCATAGAAGAAGCTTCTTCCGAATTATCAAATTTACAAGCCCAAATTGAAGATGAAACCATCAAAATTAGAAATTTATCGGAAGAAAAGAAAAAGTGAATTAATTTTTATCTCATTAAATTACATCAATTTTGAAGCTTCATAATATTTCATGTTTTCAGAGCTCTTGAAGAAGTTCAAAAAGTGCTGAAAGAACGATTAGATTTGAGAAAAAAAGAGAAAAAACTCAAAGAATCCTGTCAACTGGAATCAGAAAACTTGCAAACTGAAATCGAGTAATTTTTTTTCATTTTCAAGATTCGCGCGTAAAATTTAAGATTATTTTCCATATTTCTCACGTTTCAGGGAATTAGAAACTTTGAAAAATCAAATCGATAATTTACGCTCTAAGTTAGATTTGAAAAAACAAGAGCTTGGAAAAAAGACACGTGAAGTTTCGGCCAAAGAAAGAATCGTCGATCAGATACCTTCTCGCGCTGAATTATCACAGTATCAAAAACGTTTTTTAGAACTGTACACACAGGGTATATCAATTTATATTTTCTAGTAAATTATTATTTTAAATCTAATGTATTACAAAGAATATTCGTTTCACAGTGGCCCTAAAGCATACAGAAACTAAACGATATTTCATTTTATTTAATACTGTGAATGATAAATTTTCATACATGGAGAAAGAGTTCAAACTCCTGAATTCCATACAAGATAGTTACACTCAGTGAGTAAAATCCTGTAGCTTATTTAATTTTTTTACATTAGAACTTTCAAATTCGAACTCTATAATTATGTTTTTTTAATGTACAGAGTACTTAATGCTGGTGGAAGTAAAGACGAATTCTTGCAACAACTAGAAGGGATTGTGTCTGGTATTCAAGATACTAAAGAAAAAGTAAGCTCCCCTGATCAAATTTCAAGTCAAGTCTCGCTGCATTTCTAACCAATATTTTGAATTTACTTTTTCAGGTATTTTTCAAAAGAAATGAAAATAAAAAAATCAAAGATAAATTAAACGAAAATCTCATTTTTTTGCAAGAGCAAAAACGAGAGTACATTTCAGCAGTTAAGCAACTATCGGAAGAGTATAAAAAACATGAAAAATTAACATCCAAATTACACAGACTTCAACGTCGTGAAGTAGAAAGAATAGAGTATGAGAACTGATGTTTGCTATCATTTGTGTTACTGGCTATAATCAAATAAGTTATTTACGTACGAAGTTAAATACTCATACCGAAAATATTATTTTATGTCTCGAAAATATGTGATATTACTTTCATTATTCCAGTAATTTGTAGCGAAAATACATATATTTTATTAGTATTTCGCTGATATAAATATTCATAAGTGCCTTACCTCTATGTCGTGTTAATTTTTATTTTTTTAAAAACATTTAATATACATATTTGCTGTTATATTCTTTCAAATTAAATCTCAATTTTCTAAATCAGGATGTCACTACAAAAAATGAAGCTAAGTTTATGCAAAAAATAATATTTAATATTTGATAACATTTTAAAAATTCATTTTAAAAAACAAAGAAAGTATATACATTAACGAAACTATTTTCAACATTCACGAATAAAATTATATTAATACACCACTAGAAAAAAGTGTACAAAAACACATTAAATAATTAAAAATGATGAAAAAACTCAAAAATAATAAAAATAATTTACGTCATAATTTATTCAGCCTTCTTTCTTGTTAACCCTATGATCTAAAAGTACCGAAATGAACCATTTTACTGCGCTGATATGTAGTATTTATTATTTACCATTCTTTTAATCGATTCGAAATACCCGTTTTGAAATTTAAAATTTAATTTTGATCATTTAGAAAAATATAAAAAATAAGGAAATAAATGAATTACAAATGAAATGAAAAAATCAGAAAGGAACATATTTCAAACAATTATTCTCTATACCACATAACGTGGTAACCGTAAATTTCCTTCATTTGGTTTACTGAAAACACATATTTTAATGAGCTTTTCCACACTCTCGTAACAATAATCTGGAATAAATTTTTTTAAATAACCGTAGTTTTAAAAACTATTTTTGACTAGATATCATACAAAGTATTACAGCGATGTAAATATCTACACAAGTATTTTATATTTTGGTAACCAAAGGAAAATTTTTCATACGGCGATAGAATAATCCGTATGATCTCCTCTCCGTCCTGATGGCCTTGACCAAAGACTCGATCGAGCACCTAGTTTCAATTTTTTAATGGTATCTAAATCACACTCTGCTTCACTTGGTTCTCTGCCGTGAAATGACGTTTCCGCTATCGAGGTAGATCTGAACGATTTATTTGGAACTACCCATTTGCTGAAAAATTTTAACGTTTCGAATTTCGAATTTAATTTACTTCGGTTTAAAATGCGCACGATGGCTTTCTATGATTTTAGTATAATCAAAAACCGTTATTTATTAAAAAAAAATTTAGAATTTGTACTTTGATTTAGCTCCACGATGTGACAAGGATTTATGATCAGATCGCGGTGATATATCGGAAGATGTACATGATTGTGTTCCGTGATATATGTAACCTGTGAAAATTTTCAGTTCTATGAGAAATAACTAACAAGTTGCAATGCGATTATGTTAAGTTATATTTACTTTGTTTATTTTTTAAACTAGAATCCAATTGGTTGGAAGACTCTGTTCGACTCGAAGTCGGTTGGTCCATGTCGGAATCTGATTCATCGGTTTCTACCGCCGCTTCGGCTCGTCTACTACTCCTTCGTCTAATTCTTCTAGTCTTACAAATCTGTAAAACGATGTAATGTGATTTAGAAAAATACACGCGACGTTCGAATATTAATTTTTCTGAATAATTTAAACATACAGTCGTTTGAGGCGTTGGAGCTCCCTCCATTAGTTCATGATCTTGAAACATCATATTATGTAGAAGCGTATTACTAGCGTCCCCTAACTGGAATGTGGCGTATGGTGAAATATCAGAAGCTGACTCTAAAATAGAAATAGATATAATTTATAATCAATATGATTTTCAGGGAAGAGTTTAGTTTAAAATTCAATTGAAGAAAAAAACAAAATAAATAAATTATATACTAACCCGGTATTTTATCTGGAGCTTCTTCTTGCACCTTTTGAAGTGTAGCGTAAAACCTCTCTCTTTGAGCTACTAAATTGTGATCATTATCTATGGAGTCTTTCCTTGCATCTCTGGATTCTGCGTATGAAAAATTTATTTAATTAGCAATAAAATTCATAATTAGATATTTAGATTACAAATTCGAAAATATTATATTAGCTACTTACTGCTTCTCCAGCAGAGTAAAACAAAAATCAGAATTATAATAGTTGTAAATGCAATCGTGATTAAAATTGGTATCACGAAACTAGTGCTCATATAAAAAGGTCTGGATAGTTCTCCCCTCTTCACTGATTCTGGAGGAGGAATTTCTGTCATTGAAACATTTTAATTCCAGAGATTACTAACGTAATTACAAAAAAATTAATTTAGTCATCAATTATTCCGTTTATACCTCCATTTTTAGTCAGCGTGAAAAAGTAAAAATCTCCAGCCGAAAATCCGGCAGTGTTATGCCCTTCTACTTGAATGTGGTACTCGGTGGCTGGAAGCAAACCGGGTATAATCGCTTTTCGCTGAGGTTTCATAGAATTGGATACTGAAAAGAATTTCGAATATTTACTGTTAAAGATAAGGTTTTCAGTTGGATAAATTTAAAAAAAAATTACCAATTATCCAATCTATATCATTCTGCTGGCGATATTTTATCACAAAATGTAAAATCGGGCAACCGTTATCCGGCCACACGTGTAAATTGAGCAAAACAAAGGTAGAATTCGGAGATATAAATATTGATCGTTGAGGTATACCAGGTTTCTGTCCTTGAGTTCTTACGGTTAAAATATTACTCGGCTTCGAAGTACCTAATTTATTAGTCGCTATCATATGAACTTGGTACGTACTACCACACGTCAAGCCCTGTAATGCGGTAACATAAAATGTATTAAACTTCATGGGTTTGTTGTTGATGGTTGATCAAAAATCCCAGAGGTTAATTTACCTTTAATTCATGCGTAGTAATTCTGCGCGGTAATGTGATTTGATTCATTGCTTCTGAAACTTTTTTATACCTCATTGTATACGAAGTTACCGGCGAATCACCATTATCCGTTAGTTTCCAATGGAATAATATGCTATTTGATGTGGAACTTGATATATACAACAATGGAGCGTTTGGAGGAACTAGACAAATTTTAATTAAAGTAATGAAAAATTTTTCAATTAATTTACACGACTTTGGAGTAGAGAATTTAAGCACCTTGAACAATGAGCTGGTAGGTAATGGAATCAGAACCCAATTTATTTTGAGCAGAGCAAGTATAATTATTTGTATCAGATCGCATTAAGTTTGACAACGAAAGTTCACCGTTATCATTTAGAATCGCATTTCGCGAAAGTTGCACAGGGTATTCGCCCTTTAACCATTGTATTCTTGGTGGAGGGGCGCCGAATGTTGAGCATGATATAGTCACTGAAGAATGCCATGGTTTCAAAATCCTCACGCCGAATGATGAAATTCGGGCTGGAACTGCAACAATTTTATATTTGTAAAAAATGACACGATTTGTGCGATAATATTACAAATAAGTACTTACTTTTTGCGCTAGCGGTTTGTGAGACAACAGACGAGCTTTGCCCTTCACCGACTCGAGTCACAGCGGTGATCCAGAACTGATATTCGACTTGTTGTTGGATATTTTTCATCTCAAACGTAGTATGGCTACCAGGTAAATTACGTTTAGCATGGTTTAATTCTTCAGCTCCGTTAACAATTCTAAATTTTGAGAATGAAATTGCACGAATGTATTTCAACAAATTTAATAACATAATAACCACTCGAATAAGTGAACTAAACAAGACGTAATACCTGGTATATAAATTATATTTCGTAATAACGCCGTTCGGCTCATTCGGAGGTAACCAAGAAATCAGAAATGACTGAGGAGTTGTAGGAAATACTTTTATATCTTCAGGTGGACCAGGAGCTGAAAAATTCAAATCCGCGTAAATTTCATTCAAGTAAGGTTTCTGATCAGAATGCTAGTTTGAATGATAAAAACCCTTACCATCTTCTTCTGTAACGCAATAAATAGGTTTACTGTACACTCCATCGCCGACTTTAGTATACGCTAGTATTTCGATACTGTAATTAGTAAACCTATGCAAACTTGTAAGGACTATAGTCAAAGCTGTGGTTTTACGAATTCCATAATCATCAACACCTGTAAGAAAATATGTAAAATTGAAATTCTTATCGGTGGTAGGTATCCAGTCTTATTCAATATAAACTTATTCATTATAATATTACCTTGATTCAACGAGTCGTATTGGATTTTATAACCTTGTAATACACCGTTACAAGAATGTGTAGGAGGTGAAAGCCAAGTTATCTGCAATGATTGGGAACTCAAAGCAGTACATAGAACGTTGGTTGGCGGTAAACTAGGAACTATAAATCAATAAAAAATGATATAATGTATTTACAAACAAAAAAAATGCTTAGTAATAATGATATAAAAATGAAAGAAAATGATAATCAAATTAAATCAAATGAATTGGTTTAATACATTTTTGTAAATACCTAATATTCATACTCGTATATCAAATTCATAACAGAACCCCAAATTTCGTTGCAAGGAGCCAGATTATTATCAAGTAAAATAAAGTATAAATGAAGTAAAATAAATTTAACACAAATTAAAGATATAACCCTTCCCCTTCGCCCAAACAAAACAATAGACACCCAACAAACAAAACGTACAACCATCTAACTACTCAACATTTTTCATCCTATGCGTTTCACTCGCTTCACAACTTTTACTTTCCTTTTTTTCTTTTCGCTCCTTAACCCCTTCCAAAGTTCATCACAATAAAGTATCTTGCCAAGTAATTTTTTTTCAATCTCTTGCAGAACAAAACTGAAGAATACAAATTTCTGAAGTCAGAAAGTAAATTATTGAAAATTTCAACTTCTCCATACTTAGCTTGTATCCTAGAGTGCGACCTTTCACATATCTAGATGCAAAAATCTGGGGTTCAACTTCAGTCCAATTACATTTCTCACACTTTACACAAAATCAAGAATGAATTTTTTCAATATCAGTTTTGCTAATGCCTTAAGATAGAAACCATTAAAAAATAATAATAATAGTCCATAAAACAACCATCTTCCAAAGTTTGAGCGGTCACAGGTTCGGAAAAAGGTCCTTCACCGACTTGATTGAAAGCTTGAACAATAACTAAATATCGAGTATATTTCAATAAATTTTTCAAAGTCAGCTCTTCATAGGTTTCACCCTCGCTCATAATTTTTGTTATGTTGAAATTTGTTGACGCGGAGCTAAACAGCAAAAAATAAAGATGAATACAATAATTATAATGATGTAATTTATTTACTGGCCTGGATTAAACGGAGCTAGCAGAACTGTAGCTTATTGGCCACCCTTTATGGGATTTGAAATCAATTTTTTTATTGTCTCAGAAATAAACTAAGCGTCAAGCAATATAGAAAAGGCTTTTTAAAATTCGAAATTACAAATTTTTCAGCTTAGAGGAAATGAAAAGTAGCGCCGTGTTAAACACTTCCAGAGGAAATTTTCGTTTCTCATTAAAAGGTATTTTATCAGATGCAGATGATTTTCAATTCAATGAATAAAAAAAGGCGATGAAAGAAAGTGAAATTTTATAATGATAATTTGAAAAAATTGTATTCAATGAATGAATTTAGTTAAAATTTGTATACCTAGCAAGTATAAATGATAACAGAGATATATTTTCTAACAAAAAAAAAAAAAAAAAATGAAGAAGGCAATGGTTCCGTTGTTGTACGTAGGCATGGTTTAACGAATTTCAATTGAAATATATAATCTTTCCAAACATAAATATTTATTGCATAAATGATTTATCTAAATAGGTATATTGTATTCTTGTTAATAATATTGCTCTGCGGAAACATCCTTTTCCAGACTGAAAAGAATAAAAAATTAGCTTCTCGTTGTCATGAGCGAAGATCACCACAACATTCACACATTGTTGTGTATTTAATCGGATATGGCGAAAACAACCTAATACTGTAATGAAATTATAGATAATTTTGAGAGATCAAAAGCCAGAAAGCTGTAATTTCTTGGATGTACCTAGCTACCTACCAATTATTATTTTAGTATATCAACATTATTTCTCGTGCTTAAAAAAAAATCCTTTTTTATAGACATTTTGTACTATTTGCATAAAATTAAAAAGAAAAAAAATAAGTAGCTGGTGTTAATGGAAAAATGAGATTACAAGTACTTGATACTAGCACTCAGCCCCACATCGTCTTAATCCAGGCCTATTTATTTATAATTAAAAATTTCGTAATTTTAACCTTTCTTCTCGGAATCCAACATTATAACCTAAAATTTCTCCGTTACGTAAGTCAGCTTGAGGAGGAGACCATGTTACTACCAGTTCAGTAGACGAGACAGACTGTATTTGTATGTTTAACGGAGGCCCCGAAGGTTTTTGTGGTTCTGTTGTCACCACAATTTCTTCGCTAGGCTTGCTTTGACCAGCTGATCCCTCAGCTACTACTCGAAATCTATACTGAGTGGCCGGTCGGAGTTCTTCTATCAAAGTTCCCCTTAGCTGGCTACTCACTTCGGCGTATTGCCAAGTATCTACGAAACAATTTTTAAACAGGTATAATAAGTAGTTAAAATGTGAAATAATTCTAGTTAGAGGGTACTACGTAGGTAAAATTTTGTACAAACCTTCTGATCTTCGATACTGCACTATATATTTCAATACCTCGCCTTCGTGGCTGGAATGATGCTGCCATTGGATATTGACCGCTTGACTATTAACCATCACAGCTTTCAGGTCAGTAGGACTTTCTGGAGGTTCTATTAAAATATAGAATATAATTATACTGTTGGGGAAGAAATAAGTATGGAATAACGAACACAATAAAATAAATAATTAATATTATTTACCCTGAACGTGTAGATTAACCAGCTGCTGCTCTTTCCCATATAAGTTGCTTGCTTGGCAGAAGTATGCACCGGCATCACTGCTTTCCGTTCCTAAGATTTGCATTTCAGCTAAAACGCCTTCAGATGTGGTGTCTTGCCTAATTGAAATCCTGAAATTAATTTTAAATTATATTAAAATCCTCAATCAGCGAATTACCACGAAAATAATGATTTGGTTGAAATATTTCCACTTCTTGATTAAAAAGGAAAAAAATTAATTATCAAAAAAAGAGTATCCTTCATCGAAATATTCGCCGAAAACGACGCTCAACATTCCATTACCTGTAATTGTTAGTCGATGACAATTCAGATTTTCCATTTCGAATCCATTTCACCGTAATAGGTTTATCGCCGTTAACATTACACTGCAAAGTAGCCGTATCCCCTCTCTTCACGGAAACCGTTCTCGAAGGAGCGGCGAAAAAAGGCGAAGCTGTCAAAAAAAAATCATTAATTATACATCTCCGTTTACGACTCCTTCACGCCGTACCTATTTCGGCCTTAAATGTAAATTATAAAAGGAAGAGAAGCGCCCGAGTAATCGAAAAGGACGTCAATACGCGCTAACTTACATCTCACTTTCACTTGAACAACCTTTCCAATCGCGTTTCCAATACCATTTGAAGCCTGGCATAAATAAAACCCTTCCATATTTTCTTTAACGTTTTGCAGCAGCAAAGATCCATTGCTTAAAATTCGTGTGCTGGAGCTTTCGCGAATTTCACTATAATCTCCGGATTTATCGCCTATAAAAAAATTTGCATTATTTTCTTCTTAAGTGATATTAAAAAGTCACCAGTTGACGATTAATTTCAATTCACCTATCGCTTTCTTCCATAGTAAAATGGGAGTTGGGACGCCATCAGCTTGGCAATCGATAACAGCGTGTTTATTTCTTTCCACATTTACGTCGATAGGTTCGACGATCCATTTTGGAGGAACTACACAAAAAAAATCGGTTTCGTTATGACAAAGCATTTTCTTTTTTTATGTAGGTACAATAAACGAAAAATCAATTTTAGGAATATTTTATTCGTTTTCAAAGCAAACATGCAATATTTTCATTAAATTCGAGTAAAATAAATAACGAATTACGATTTTCGATTGCAAAAAAAAATTTAATAATAATAATACTGTATAATATTATGAATAGTTTTCTCAAAAGGTTGCTAATCTATAAAAAAATATGCATGCTTTATTTTTGTAAAAAAAAAAAAAAAAAAAAAAACTCAAAATAATAAAATAAAATTTAAAATATTTAAAAAATTCAAATATACTGTCATCCAAAAAAACAAGCGTCAAAAATAATGTTATTTGGTATGAAAAAAATTTAAAATTTTTGTATAAGTGTGAACACCAGTTACAAAATCTTTTCCAATTCCAAGTATACAGGGTGTTTCATCTCACTATGAGCTCTTCCGTACGATGCATAGGGCTATTCATGTTGATACTCATGTATGGTACTTTGCCTACTATAAATGCTGAAGGGGCAGAGATACAAGAAAAATATTTCCATACCTTGATAACGATCAGTTTCAATAATTTTTATATCATAATAAGAGTCAAGAAAAGTACGCTATTTGCGTCAAAATGTAGAGTATGCAATGCAGTTTTATTGAAAAAGAAAATTGGTAAAAGTGTGAGGGAGAGGTGAAGAGAAATAATAGAGGAATGTAAAACTACATTACCCTAAATCCGCAACGTACCGTTACCTATTCCACAACCCCACTTCTTTGACCCAGGTACTCAATAGTGATCCTGACAGCTTACCGCCCCTTATAACTTTCCTCAAACAAACAGATTTCTGAAGATATAGCCCACTACCCATTCTCGTGCCTTTGGCCTCAGCGACAGCACACGGCAAGTAAACAAATTTCAATTTGTAAATTATTCTCATTTCTTTGCAGATAACATTGGAAAATTCTACATTAATCGTATGTTATGAAATTTCTTTGCGTACAAGAAAAATTTTTTGTAGACCCTCGCTCTCTCCATCACATCACATCCCCTTCCCCCAATACTTTTATAGACGAAAATAAAATATTTTTATTAGTAATTTTTTGCAGAAAATTTTCATTCTTCATCAAAATCATCTAAGTAAAGTCTACTTATCAGAGCCGTAGCCAGGATCTATCAACGGCAGGATTTTTTCAAGTGGCATACAATTTTTTAACGCACAAGAAATTAATGAATGTACTCCTCAGTACATAATTTAAATAGATGAAAAATTGTTTGCAATGATTCAATACAATTGAAGAAGTCATAATCAATTAATTATGAATTTTTTTTTTTTGAATTCAAGAAATCTATTTTACTACACACAGAAGAATCATAAAATTTTATAATGTTTATACCGTGCGCCCCACTGATTTTCGACACCCTCAGCGCAAAAATTTCTCAAATGGCTTTAATAGAAGTATTTTGGATTCGTTATGTGGTAACACTGACTAAAACGGGAAGACCTTGAATCATTGTTACCACACAACGAATCCAATTACGTACTCCTATTTAAGCTACTTGAGATTTTTGCGCTAAGGGAGTCGAAGATCAATGGCACACATGGTATATTCAAGAAACTGAGCTTACGAGGGTCTATGACCTTTGAAAACCCTTCCCTTGACTAAGGCTCTGCCACTCATAATGTATGATAGTGGTTCCATATTAGTTGATGACAATTTTTTTTTTAACATTGCTTGTTAGTCTTCATCTCTGTTGAGCACAAAAAATTTGAAAAATTACTAATTTTTCCATCATGTTTTATAAGCTTTCATTATTTTTCCCCCTACCAAGTATTCCCATTGCCTTATTTTGTTTCATTAATACAGTTGAAACTATATCAAATACACCATAAAATTTAAATTTATAAAATCAAATATTAAAATATAATATTCTTTTAAATTTAAATAAATTTAAATTAAGTATAAATTTTAGATTTTTAAATTACTTTCTTTTATTATATTTATAGATTTATTTTTTTTTTAGGGTCGTAGCACATTACTACCAAATTCAGATTTTCTGATGAAATTTTCGGAAAAAAAAATAATAATAATAATTTGAAAAAGTTAGCAAATAAATTGATTTTTTTAAACCTTTGCAGATACGCAATTTGCATTCACTCAAAATACTGGTGGCAAATTAAATAATGCATCTACAAAAAATTCTCAAAAATACAATAAATTAATGGAGAATTGTTCAATGTCACCAGCAAAAAATGAACAAAAATGACTAACTTTTATCGTTTTTTGTCAATAGCACTGCACTGTGAACTTTACATTTTCGCAGCATATTTAAAATCATTTTTAAATCTTCGTTTCTTCATCCCTTCTACAATTGGGGTAGGCAAACTATCATACAAGAGTGTTGCATAAGTAGTACTATATGTAGTATGAAGGAGCTCGTATTGAGATGAAACACTCCGTATAACAGGCAAAGGCAACATTAGAATTCGAATAATGAAGCCGTCACCCAAAATACATTTGGACAGATACTACAAAGGATTTTTGACATTTGCCACTTCACATTTAAATAACATGTTAAAATATTCACACTTCTAAGTAAATACATAAGCGTTTACGTGCTGATGCGTGAAAAACTGAAAATATACTTAGACATTTTACGAAAAGAAAATCTACATTCACACAATGTACCATTGTAACCTAAAAATTACTTTCAAGCTGCATAGAAAATACAACACTTTTCTAACTAATATTTCAATGATAACATGCTTCATGCATTTGCAATTGTACATACATCAGTTTTCAATTACTTGAAAATTAAACAAACATTAAATAGCAAATAAATTCTCAATTTATTCAGGTACCTACGTTGTACGAAAATAAAAAAGATATAAATGAAAAAAACATGCAAAAAAAGAAGACTGAAATAATTCATGGAAAAAAACGCTATCGTACCTAAATTTGAAAATTCAAGGTCTATGAAGTACCGTGGATAAAAGGGAATGAATGAAGATTTACGTAAAATATTTTCGCGATTGCTCAAGTAAGTATATTATCCTTCGATGATGTCCTCTTTCAGAAGCTTTTCATCAATTACGAACATACTGGTGAATGTATACGTGAGTACGAATAAATGGATTTTTTAGGTGATTTTTAATGAAATATCGAAAACGAACACGTGAGATACCGTCTGCGTAGATTTTCCATCAGATGTGAAATTAATTCTCTCCATTTATTATTTTAAAACTGGAAAACTTTTTTATCAAATTTAACCATCGCGCGACACATGGGGGATGAAATGCTATCAATCATTGTACCTAATCATCGTTCATTTTCTATTGTAGCCATTACACGATATTAGGTATTTGTATGTATGTAAAATTTTTTTTTAAATTAAAAAAAAAATGTATATCAACATTTTATAAGCTTCGAAATGAAGAATTTTCTCGAATTGAATTACACTCCGCGCAAATATTTTCACCAGTTTATTCGATATGAAATGAGAAAAAAAAATACAGCGAGATCAATCAAAAGCACCACAGTTTGACCAGCAAGCTTACGCATACAGCGAAGAGATATATCCACGGCACGAATATAATAAATTTAGGAGATCGGGGCGGCATAGATAACATTATCGACGAAGTGTGGGCACCGTTTCAAGGAGATAATATACACAATACAGATAATACATTAAAAGTGCATAGATACGTGAATACGTGAATGAAAACCAACCAAAAAGTGCAGCAATTACCTTGGTGAAAGAAACGACCGATTCCGTAACAATATTATTTTATATTCTGCGGGTGTATGTGCCAAAAGCGTTGGAAAGATAAACACACGTATTGGGCTCTAAATTGCGTGGTGTTTTTAATTTAGAGAGTTACCTTTAACCTGCAGTTTTGAGGAGTACCTCACTTGGGCAGCGGGATTGACCGCCACGCAAGTATATTCACCGGAATGTGACGCCGTTAGGCTAGAAATGCTGAGTAGACTAGAATACGGGTCAAGAGCGGATATGTTGACTCCGTTTTTCGAAGAAACGGGCGAACCGTCTTTAAGCCAACTAATTTCAAGGGGAGGATCTCCTCGACTTATGCCGCACACAACTCTCGTTCTAGAGCCCTCTTGTAAACCATCCGTTGGAAAATAAAAAGGCTCAATACTAGGAGGAACTGGAATACATTCAAAATAAAAAATATATTATACATTAATTCGTAAAATCTTGAATTTAAGTTACCGTTGACCATCAGATGTTGCGTTATTATCTCTTCGGCGACTGGATTACGCGCCACGCAAGAATAATTGCCACTGTGCTGTGGGCTAACGCTTTCGATCACCAGTAAACTATTGTACTGGTCTACCTGTGTGATGGCCGAGTGGCGTTTAGGTTTTAATAGATGGCCATCTTTACTCCACGTTATAGTCAAAGGTAAGTCTCCTTTAATCACCGAACACGTTAGACTAGCCCTCTCGCCGACATTCAGCACTCTATGTGAGGCAATTGGGTTTAATTTAGGAGGTACTGAAAAGTACAGAAATAAACGTATATGTTATGTCGAGAAAGTTATCGTATTTGCCTCATAAAATGTAGGCATGTTTGTACTGTGTATGTGGGTGTACAATTTTGTTCTCATTATTTTTTTCATCTATCGATAATAATAATAGTGATAAACTGAACTAGGCAATACCTACATTTCGTGAATCTATCAATAACATGTGAAATCCATCGCAATAACCAAACTAGTATTCTTGTTATAATATAACGTATACTTATTGTTTAATAAATAGAAAAAATTAAATATTTTACAAGCAAGTAGTAAGAATTTAATTGATAATTTTTAAATTAATTCCAAAATATTTTCCGTAAAATGAAACGTTACTGTAAAATACGTTCAGAACCGAACGAAAAATAAATTAGATCTTCAGCAAATAATCCTTTAAGCATTTAATTTCAAGTGTCATTATATTCATTTATTTTTCTCTTTTCTCCCTTCACGTTACATTCAGCTCGATGAATTTGATTTTTTCATCTTTTAAATTGATTACGTTGCTTTATTCAGACGTAATATTGACTGTTTGAAGGCAAAAGAGTCTAATTTTAAAAATGACAAGTGTCTTTTCTGCTGAATAATAAATTTCTTATGATTTCCTTTTATTCGTTTTGTTTACAATCTTCTGGAAGGTTTGGAATTACCTTTGAAAAAATATTTCAACATTTGTTTCGTTCAATGAGAGTTAATTAAACTTTTTTTCTGATAAGAAGAATGCATGAAATGAAACGAGTGGAATATGTAACTCAGTTATGACATCTCAATCCACCATACTAAGCTGCGGATACAATGAACGTTCATATGTATTTTCAAAGAAAAACATTTTTTCAAGTTGATGTTATAAAATAGGTAAGTAGTGAACATATAACTATACAAATTAGCTTCTGCTGTTATAAAAAATAAAAAATCTTCCGGCATTACGAAATATTTACTTGGAAGCATTAATTTTTTTATTATTTGAGAAAAATTATCATTATCAGTGAGAAAATCGATTCGTGAATTCACCCAAAAAATGTCAACTCTCTAGATTAATGTTTACCTTTCTCATGCTGATGGTAACAAAGCTTGAAAAGGTGTTTTTTACGAAGAAAATTTGAGTTTTGAAAAATATAACATTTCCAGTGCAGCCGAGAGGCAAGTCGGGTACTAGGGCAAAGTGAATTTGGGCTCCCTGTGATTTTTTTGAGACTTTCTATAACCACGAATCTCACGATTTCGAAAGGCAACGGTCCCGGAACAATTTGCCCCCTTGCCCATCCTTTTGGCGACCCTGAATATTTCATGTGAAAAGATCTGTAAGGTGCATCTGTTGTCATTCAAAGATGAATAAAATATTGTTGCTGCCAATTTTATTTTTATTTTCAGGCATGTAAAATTCTTCATGGCAATATATATTTTTTTTTATATTCCATATGAGGAAAAAAACTTGAAAATTTTGATTTTTTAATATAAAAATTTCAAGTTAAAAAAATTCATAAAAGGTATGTACAGCAGGATGAATAAAGGGTTTTGGGCCCGGAATGGATTTTGACGAAACATACCCCAAAAGGTCACCCATCATGAGAAAATACTCTGACAGAAATTTTGGACCCCTGGTGCAATTATTTTGGGGGAAGGGGCCAAAATGCGTTTTTCAAAGTTTATTTCCTACTTTTTCGCCAGTTGTAGATAAAAATTTTGCGTTTTTTTAGATCGATTCTAAAGGGTTAGGGGAACCTTAAAAATTTTTTTTCAAAATTTTTGATCCATTTTTAACCGAGTTATGGTATTTTGAAAATTTTGAGCCGCCATTTCGTAAAGAAATTTCAAAGGTATAGTCGCCATTTTTATTTTATAAAATGTATTATTCAGTTTAAATTATGCTATAAAAGTTTCAATGAGTTGGAATTGGTGCAACTTTTTCAAAAGAATTAAAACTGACCACGCTTTGTATGTGTCGTGCATAGGTATTAGGGTGGAGTGAAAAAAAAATGTTCCTCAATTTTGATCATTTTTCTATTCCATATGAAGGGCAACATTTTAAAATTTTGATTTTTTAATACCAAAAATTCGAGTATAAAAAAATTCAAAAATTTTGAGAGATGTGAAAGATTTAAGAAATTTCATGGCTCAAATCCACCTCAAAAATTTGCTGTTTACTTTAACTTCACTCTAAATTTACTTAGAATGCCGAAAGTTTGATTTGTTAAACTCACTCTTTTATATGAGAACACAACTGATAATGTCGAGGTATTTTCAGATCAAAGCCCTCATAAAATTATATCAAAGACTTCTAGGAAAATCTTGTGAATAAACTTTGAGAGATTGTCTACGAATATTATGCATTCTGAGGAGTTTAACAAATGAACACATGAATAAGTACACAAATAAATACATTATTTACCATACCTACAAATCATAATGGACATTGGCAAACTAGGCTATCGAGAACAAATGATTTGAAATATAAAAACCGTGTTCCTTTATTTCAAACAATCTTTCCCAAATCAGACAGATTTTAATGGCTTCATTTTTCAATAACAACTTGACTGAAATTTCGAAATCTTCAAACTCAGTTTCCAATATGAGAAAGGGTAATATTGACCTAGACGGCTGGAAAGTTTTTAATGTCGTAGGAAGGTCATTTCATCAATTTTCCGCCTACCCAGTATAGATATTTGAAAAAATTAACAAAAATCATCCATTCTAATTTCTATGAAATGAAGCGAAATAATTTGAAATATATTGAATTTTCACTTATAATGTATCATCGATATCCAAAAATTTATTTTTTAAATGTATAAACGAATAACAGAGCTGATCTCTTTTTCACCATATTTTATAATCATATTGATTAGTTTCAAATCATATTTCGATAACGCTTTAATATCACCAAAAGCTACGAAGAAACCTCATTAACAGAACTCTGGCAAGTTCAAAACAAACATCAATGTTAGCATTTAGTTGGTAACTTCACAACGAAAATATCCCCGAAGGCTAACTCGGTTAAAAACATTTGTTAAAGAATAACCGAAGCAATTAAATAAAACCATACCTATAACGAAAACTTCACCACTTCTTCTGGCACTTTGACCCTGTTTATTCCGAGCGTTACAAGTATACGTTCCGCTATCGGTGGCTTTTTGTACAGGTTCGATGTACAAAACACCATTCAATATTTTCTGTCGTAAATCTACCGGTAATTCTCGTCTATCTGAAAATCGATAGGAGAAAACAATTTGCAATAATTTATTGAAACGGAGTAACGCCGAGTTAAGTCGAAGATTTAACCTTTTTCCCACGTAATTTGTTCGATTGGGTAACCCGATACGGGACATTTTAATTGCAGTACTTCTCCAGCTACGGCGGTTATTTTTGGTATAGGTCTGATGTATGGTAAGCCTGAAAAAATAAGTGAATAAGAGTTTACAAATTACGTTTAAAATTATTTCCTATTTCGGAAATGATGAAAATAAAAAAACACGCAAGGATATTGAGGTCGCCAGAAATTTTCTTAGAGGGGGAGGAGGAATTATGAAGAGAAATTTTTGAGGTGAATATGAGGGCTGCTCTTATGCCTTATATGCGCACTTTTTTTTTTTAAATCGAAAAACTATATTTTTTTCACAATGTCAAACTTATTTAGATGACCAATTACCAAGATTTTAGTGAATAATAAAAAAGAATTGACGAGTAACGAAATTCGAATTTAATAAGCTTGATACATTATGTAAACATACACAGAGTGTTGTTGGAGTGGATGACTAAAATAAGATAGGTGATAGAACAGACATTGTAACTACTTTTGTTTTCTTACGATTATTTTTGTCGATAAAATTTTCTTAGAAGCTCCACATTTTGACATCAACCCTCTTCAAGGTATTGTTCATTGTTCATGTGAATTACTGTATGTGTAAGAACTTCTACCTCCTCTCAAGATGGAAAAATCGTAGATATTTTAGGGCCAAAAATAAAAATTAAATTGTTATATTACTTCAATGTAAGTAACTTGATAAAACTTGGAAATGAACAATGAAAAAATTTTAAAAATCAATATTTCAGTATAAAAAATTATAAAATTTTAATTATAAATTATTATCTAAAAATAGGTTCTTCGTCAGTTTTTTGTGGAAAATTTAAGGTGTGGCTGAGCAACATAGTTTTGTTTTCAAGGTGTTGCTCGCGCACACTGGTAATTAATTTTCAAGTTACCACCCATGTCAATCCTACATTTTTGTTGTTGATAGTTTTTGAGAAGAAAATTTTAAAAATTCATTTCTTAGTTTAAAAAAATCCATTCATTTATAATTTTTTATCATGAAATCAAAGTTATGTAGAGAACGCTTACCTATCACATTTTGTAAGGATATATTTCTTGCAATCGCAGAATTTTTAAAGCATGACCTTGATGAGGCAATTTCTAAAATTATTTACAAAAAACTGAAAAAAAATCACATTTTTTTATCGAAGCTTCCCACCATCAAGATTAAAAAAAAATGTTAATTTCATATTTCTCCCACTTCTTCATTTGAAGCAAGCAAACCATTATAACATTTATGCGTTACATTTGGTCTGCCCCTCTTCTCTCCTCATTTAAATAAACCAATCCGGGAACACCTTGTATACATATTCATGTCAAGCAATTTTTATTCCATATTTTTACATTTGTGATCACATTTTGATTCTACGCATATCTATGTTAATTTTTTCTCGGCGGACATAATAGCTCTTAAACTATGTTTGAATTTTTTATAAACTAAAATATCTCGCCTCCTTTGGCTAAGGTTACTTGAAATTTTGATATTAGTAATTTTTGTCCTAACCACTGACTTGACCAGGTTTTTTTGATGGAGACCAAAAGTAGTCAGATCGGTACTTCATTTTTTGTTATTTTAACATTTTCTCTAGCTACCATTACCTGTCATTTCTCAATTTCTTTAGGAATTGTGGTATAACGAAAAATCGCTTCAAATATTGCATCAGATCACCTTAACAGACAGACTGTCGCCTGTATAATTAAATGGTCTTTTAAAATAAACAGATGGCTCACTAACTCAATCTCACAACAACAAGCTAACACAAAGACACAGCCTCACGTCATCTACTACCACAAGCGCACTAACGCAAATATCTTACTACCACAAACACACCAATGCAGATATTTACCAATACAAGCACACAACCTTAATTGTATTACTACCACATACACACTCACTCAATATTTCAATATATAATCAGGTCCCGTCTTAAGGCTTCGGTTTAGTTTTTGCTAAACAGTCAATTGTATCACTTGATGTTAAAGATTGTTCGCGTTGTACAATTGGGTGTTTTTTAAAATAAAGTTATTATACTGAAAGTATTTTTGAGTCTTAAATTAATTCAACCCGAGTCTCATCACAGAATGTTACTCATACTTGGCCAGTGAGGATCCCAAAAAACTGGTGTTGGGGTCCGTGGCCCACCCTGGCCTCATTTTAATTACGCCACTGTTCCTAATAAGAGATGAGTGTAAACTAAATCATATACCTTTGGTGCTGCCTCTTATCGCATACATCAAGGATAATATCTCTTTATTATCTGTTGAACAATTATACCTATATATGTACCTGTATCTAGAACCTACATATATTATACTTACTAAGTTCAAAACTGAAAGATTTCGAATCGTTTCAGATAAATAGTTCCCTCATGAATCAGCTGAAAAGAGCAATTTAGAATCAATTCGTTTTTCGATTTTTCGAAGATTTCCGAGGTGTAGCGAGTTAAGCCATTTCTGGCAGTGAATTCGGTCATTCAAAAAAGGGTCCTTAACAATAGCTTGAAGCGAATGCGGTTATTCCTTATTTATTTCATCGAGATGAAATTTTCTAGAAGTTGATTTGAAGGTCAGAAAAATTTTCAATTCATATCGTTAAAAAAATTGGAATATAACTTTTCAAGGCATTCCAGGTTTTTAAGATCTATTATTTATTTATTTAAGATGCACGAAGAGCAAATGAAATTTTTGCAATTGCGTTATTCAATTGAAAAATCATTAAGCTATCCGATTTGTTTGTCTTGACTGAATAAATGATCAGAAAAATTTCGAAAATTCAGTCACTTTGCGAGAGTGGAATCTATATCCCCAAAACCTCAGGCTATGTCACTACACAGGTAGCTATACGTAGTTTCATAATATTCGATAATCATTGTATATACGCAAATCATGTACACGCTGTAAGGGCTCTTGAAATGGAATATTACGAGGAAATATTCGCGTTGTTACTACACGTATAAATTTCGAAAAGAGCGAAATACCGATTTACAAAATGCAGCTACACATAGATTTGAAAATACATTCCGCATTGATACCACAAACGAGAATAATTTAATCGTGGCAATTCATAAAATGATATATTACGTTCGAATATTATGCAATGAATCAGCTAGAAGAATATTGACGATGGAAATGGCAAATTAAAAGTTCGATTTCATACCATATATATTTAGTCTAGCGGAATGTGTCGTTTTTCCAGCTCTGTTTTCAGCGATGCATGAATATTCGCCTCCATCTTCTGCGGTCACGTGGCTGATGTTTGTATGACTGACCACATCCCCTTGAACGGTAACATATTGACCGATTCGAAACCTAAAGGCATTTCATGACGTCGGTTACAAAAAAATGTGTTACCCTTACCTCCTACTCAGCAATTAATTCGTCCTAGTAATAACGAATCTTTTATTCGAAACGTAAAACAGATACTTAATTGAAATAGACCTCTATAAAACTCGATCTACGCTGTAACTATAAATTTGTCAGAGCGACGTTATTAAGAGCGTATTTAAGATTATTCTGCGAAGCTTGATTAATGATTTCGCGCTAATGCTTAGAATCGTACGCATTTAAAGAATTTAAGCTCGTTTACGCCCGAGTCTTTCTG
This sequence comes from Phenacoccus solenopsis, assembly GCA_009761765.1. Taxonomy (NCBI): domain Eukaryota; kingdom Metazoa; phylum Arthropoda; class Insecta; order Hemiptera; family Pseudococcidae; genus Phenacoccus; species Phenacoccus solenopsis. The sequence continues at coordinate 32,491,707 of CM019752.1, forward strand.
CGCTCGAATCGTATATAAAAATACCCTATAGTTTGAGAAAGTTTAAAACACGCCGGGGCTACGGATATTTTCAGCTTAAAAACAGAATTAACTCTAATTCGTTTTTCCTGCTATGCTGAAAAAATTATACCTTTCGTTATCCGGTAAATTGAAGCCGTCCAAAGTCCATTTGATATTTGGTGTAGGGTTTCCGGTGGCGCTACACTTGAGCGAGATTTCAGGACCTGGTTGTAAGGTTTGCTCGATAAACGTATACGTGAGCATTGGCGCCGCATCTGCAGAAATAAAACACCAGGCGATAAAATTTCGCGACATCGAATAACCAATTAATTTTTTACACGCTCTGGTAACGAGTGCACAATATACCGGAATCCCTAAAGAAACTCGTTCAATTTACAGGTACAAGCTGTGAACCCTTTTTGATTGCTTCGAGTACTAAACTCCGGCTAAATTCAACGTTGCCAACGAAAAGGTGATATATATTGAATATAATAGAAGCGACCGACGTCACGGCTCAAATTATCGCGCCCCAGTTAATTACAAAACTGTGGCTACCATCTACGCTAATTTGTCGGATATAATTCCCGCCGTTCATACCCCCGGAGGGCTGTTTCGCTTATGGACCTTCCGCCTTTAGCCCCCTACCCTTTTACATCTCTCTACATAAATCCATTACTGGTTATTATCGTGCTCTAAGTAACAATATCCTGCTAAACGTTCTTTACTTTGAACAATTACAGGGCGTTCATTAAATACCAACTATGTAGAAGGCCTGTACCTACTGCTCTGCTATAAGCATATAATACCGTGATAGGTGTGTTCTGTACTCCATATATTAACGCCATCGTACCGATATCGATGATATATACGTTGAACCTACGTGTACGATGATTCCGATAAAATACGCGTACCACCTTTGACGATTAATTATCGCGCCATTTATCAGTAACTAGCATGCACACGTCACCTACCGAATATTAAATTCATCCGATGCTCCTCTCTACTCCAAAATTTTTACTACACTAATATCACGATGTTTACTACAATTCGTTTATTAATTAACAAAAATAAATTAACCACTTCACGCGATACATTTCACTTCCACATTCATTAATTACTTATACCGCAGTGTAACCTCGGTATCCATTATTTCACGCTTTAAGGCTTTAAATAACTACTTAAAACGTACATTAATCCGGGTTCGAATTCGAATTTATTTTTTTTCAATTTATAGCCCCGTCAACGGTCACTTGGGCTGCCTTCGGTGTCGACTGAAGCAACGAATTTTCCGCAATGCTTTAACTTTTACTGCACGCTGGAGAATTTACGCGGTACATTTTAATGACTTCGAAAGATAATGAAAGTTGGAAAGAAAGCTGCTTTTATGGTACACAAGGGGCAATTAACGATCTTATGTTTTTGCTGCAATTGAATTATCTTCTTAGGCATGTCCTTTCGCTGTGCCCGCGTAATCGGCTCGCAATAAGGCCATACATGTGCATAAAAAAGAAATGAGATTGCGTTTTAAAGAAAATTGTTACTGGCTGCAAATGCAAAAGGGAAATATACGTTCGAGTGGTGTGACTAGAATGAAATCATTTACTATTTTTTCGCATCTATTGTAAGGCTGTTAGGCATTTTTGAAGAAGAATTTTTAGTCGACGTTTGAACGAAAAATTAATCTATTACAGCACAGAGCTTACCTTATTTCATTTATGTAAGATTTACCTATAGTTCACTCGTATTAACTTCAAAAAGGGTCAGAATTTGGATGAGAAATTGATAGTTTGTATATGACATTTTCTTGTTAACATTTGAATACTCAAAAAAAAATTAATCAAATTACCGTAATTTTTTTCTAAAAATCGAAGGTACTCAAAGTGTACAACAAAAAAGACCACGTATAATTTTTGCCTACTAGCAAAATTTAGGCTATCGAGTGGATTAAATTTTCAATGTGCTGTAGCCCATTTAATTTTGTAAATAGACAAAATCTGTATATAATTTTTTGCGCTGTTTTCTTTGAGTACAATCGATTGAGTGAAAAACAACGCACATTTTTTCTTATGTGAAGTCATCGCTTCACAATTTATCACCAGTTTTCCCAAAAATACTTGTTTTTTTGACAAACTGATACATGAAATTGATAATACTTGAAAAATGCAATAAAAAAAGTCATGTGAAAAAATGCTCTATCTGTGAAATTTGAAGATGTTCAAATTTTTGGTACCCTTTAACCCTCTACCATGGGTAGCTACAAAATTTTCATACATAACTTTTTTGTTGTTTTCTTTGAGCAGGGCTTTAATAACGGATCGTGTTTCGTTCCGTTACCGTTGCGGTATCCGTTCCTGAGTCATTCCGTTACGTTCCCGTTACGTTACATTCCGTTACGTTCTATTCCGTTCCGTTCTTTACCCTTTTTTTTAGTACGAGTTGGAGTCTCGTCTTCTTTTTTTTTTTTTTATTGGTGACAGTAATGGTAAAAAATTTAAAATTTAAAAAACATTGAAAACCAGACAATAAACATTTAAACAATGACTAAAAGTTGCAACACAAACTGACTCACAATATTGTATGAATCAACGACAATGCACTGAGCAGTTTTGCCATTTTTTTTTCTTTTTGAAGACTGATTGATAATTGATTGAGTTATTGGTTCAAGTTAGTTTATAAATTTGAAAACGTTTATTGATTAATTTCAAGTTAAAGTTACTTAGAGCCTTTCAGACACTTAATCAGTAAGTTTAGGTTACAGTCACGGACTCAGGGTAAAAATACTCAGTCACTTTGTGGTTAACTAAAGTTAACGGTTAGCGATCGAGTTACCACACCCTGCTTTTCAGAAATTCACAATTCTACTACGGTACTAGCCACTAGGTATTAAAGTTAATTGAAAATGATCAAATTTGAATTTCACATAAAAAAATGTACATTGCATTGGGCTTAAAAAGATAGGAAGCTCGGAACAATTTTGCCAGCATTCAAATTTCAAAAAATAAAAACAATGTAAAATAACGGAACACTAGCAAAATTGATCCGTTACGTTCGGTTACGTTCAGTTCTAAAAAATTTCGTAATGTTACGTTACGTTCCGTCACTAAAATGAAAAAATTGGCCGTTACGTTCCGTTATTCCGTTACGTTACGTTACCGTTATTACAGCCCTGTCTTTGAGTACCATCAAGTGCACTAAAAAAAATTGCTAAAATGCACATTTTTTCTCGTATGACGTCATTACCCTACAATTTTTCATCAGTTTTCCCAAAAATACTTCTCTTTGAAAAACTGATACATGAAATTGAAAATACTTGAAAAATGCAATAAAAAGTATCGTATAAAAATACTCCATCTGTGAAATTTGAAGATGCCCAATTTTTGGTACCCCTTAGTCCTCTAACATGAATAGACAAGCTGTCGTTTTCCAGTTGAAAACTCAGCTAAAAACACTTCGTTCATTGAAAGGTAAATAATTACTTCCGTCTCAAAACTAGTTACTAGAAATTACATATTCAGCCAAAGTCCCAAAACATCCATAAAAAAGCTTCAGGAATGCTTATTCTGTGAAATAATGCCCAATTCGAGTGAAAATTTGTTTCGGCAGCTAAAATACGGTTAAATCCAGAATTTCAATGATATTTCATCCACACAACGCTCGTTTCGTTCTCGTGCGGATTTAGATTTTCGTAGTCCTTATGTGCAGAAAAAGTTGCCTACGTGCTAGCGTAACGTATTATATAGAGTAGAGTAGAGAAACGCTTTATGGAGGTTATGTCACTTTTTAATGTGGGTACGAAGTTACGAACTATAAAAATGCGTTTAAAGGTGAAATGACGGCTCTGTATAGTTCATTTTCTAAAGATTTTCGAATTCAGGCCTCGTAAGCGTATTTTATAAGAGTAGGTACTTTTTTAATTTGTAATTTGGTCAATATTAACTTCGGCTGTTCAAAATCACTAGACTCATGACTTGAACTATATTTTTTTCATCCATCTTGCCCATTTCAAGTCGATTTTCGAATTCACGCACCGTACTTGTATTTTTTTTTGGCACGAACCAAATTACAAATTCATTAAAAACATTTCTTTTATCTCTCTCAACCCAGTTTACTGAAAATGAGCTAGCGGGAAGAAATATCCAGAATATTCCACAAGTTGAGGGATTTTCAGCAGACAAAGTGCATTTTCACTCGAATTATTATTTTCTTTATTTTGTATATTGAATTAGTCACGTTGATACTATGATAGCAGGTATCTATATTTCAAATTCACTTTTACAGATTATGTTAGAGAAGAGGAGGACATTTTACTGGTTTCAATGTGGTCGTATGAAACGAAAAATAAAAAACTTTCGATTATGGTATATGCGACTAAATAAGTTTAAGTAAATGGCGGGACCAGAGGAAGCTGAAATCAGAGAAATAAATCCAATGAAAATTTGAAACATATTAAACAAAAAAAAACATTAGTAAATATGTATATTTATGGATTTCGAATATTGACGTTAACATTACAGCTGGAATCACGAAAATTAGATAAACGGAGTCATGGAATTTCATGAAACACCCTTATATCCCGAAACTTCATGTGTGAGGTTTGTGTGGGACTAAAATACGAGCTCTTCAGTCTCCAAAATAAATCGAAAATGCCAAATTATCAAATTTTAAGGAATGCTTAAGGAGTTTCAAATAGCTGAAATTTCATGAATATGATCTCATGTTATACCTGTGAGTAAACATTAAAACATACTATAAATTGAATCGCTTAGATGGCAATAGGAGCAATACATGGAAATTTTCAGACATGATACTGAGTATACCGTGTGGGCATGAAGAGCTGCCCATAGTTTTTTCAGAAATTACTAGTAATACTAGTAGTAAAACTAGTAGTTTTTGTGTTACTACTAGTATTTTTCTGTATGGGTGTTACTAACATTATCTGCAAATTTAAACAAGTCCTAATCAAAAACTCGGCTCCATTATTGCTGCATGACTGCTTAAAGTTAATATATTTTTTACATTCCAAATGCGTCATTTTTGCCCACGAAAGTTTTGTAATAAAAAGAAATGAAAATGGAAAAGGAACTGAGCAATCTTTTATTTTATATTAGGCCTGAAAAAGAATTCACGTAAAAATGTAACCTTACTTCTAATGAAATATTTCGATTTTAGGAATTTTTCAAAAATTGAACAAATTACTAGAATTTAATTTCAATCAAAGCGATGTAGTTTGACGGCATTGAGTCGCCTCTTACATCACAAAAAACACAATAAGATTGAGAGTAATGTTGATTTCTTCTTTATTCCTTCAAACACGAAAACATACAAACATTCTCAGACGTGCGTAAACATTAGGAAGGTTGCCTATTTCCGATATAAATGTGAAATTAACAGTTCTACTGTATAGTTATACCTTACTCGTATTGCATGGGCGGCTAAAAAAAATTTCATTCAATTTGAAATTTTTTCGCACATTCTTCAAATAAACATTTTTTCTTCGCCTTCCGAAAGTATTTTTTTGAAAAAAAATCCTATCTTTATATCCAGCGTATAACAAGAACCCAATTTTCCATCATCTTTCAGTTAATAAGATTAGACGTAGGCGAGCTCTACACGTTCTTCGCGACGTTCATATTTCCATCGAGCGAGATAATAAGCGAAGTTACACGTTCGTTGATCGATTAAAATAGGTGAGAGTTTTTCCCATCGCGTCGAGGCACTAAACGTAATTAACATATTTCGCAGTAATTAATACACGAACTGTTCATTAAGTTAATGTTTTGTCTTCCCTCTTTGTAAAATTTCGTAACATTTGCAAAAGCCACAGGTGTAATTACTCGGGATACATTACGTTTAAGTATTATTTAATACCTTTTGCGCGACAAAAGCGCTCGCTGTTACATTAAAGACGTTTTCCTTATTACGGAGTGAACTCAAGCAGGTCAGAACGAGACTAATTATAATATTATAGCGCGCGCAAATGGTTTCACACCGGCAAAAAATTACTCACCGCCTAGTTTCAGTTCGGCAACACTTTGAGCAGTTTCTCCCTCGGCTCGACGCACCACGCATTGATATATACCTCGGTCTTCTCTGGTGACGCTGGTGATTATTAAGGTGTCGCCATTCGGCCTGCCAGGAAATACACGACCGTTTTTGTACCACGAAAGTAAATGTAAACCGGAACCGTGAAATGAGGGTACAGAACACCTAAATTCCGCCATTCCGCCCATGTTGACCGTTTGCACGGACGGTGTTACTTCTACTTGAAGCGGCGTCGTCACTATTAATTGCACTTCGGCATTTGCGTCTCCACCGCTATTGCTAGCCGTGCATTTATACATGCCCGAGTCATCCGGGGATGCTGCTTCGATCGCTAGCACCGGTCCTAACACACGAGTACGAGGACCCGGTAACACGAATACCGCCTCTGAGCCGTGTTGTACGTGATACCAACTGAAAATACGTACGAAATTTGATTTCATATTTAAATGAGGCAAACTAAAAATTACCTTCAGCATATGAACACTGAACATATTATGTAAATGAGCCGTGACAATAATTTTAAAAGACAACTTGACGTAACTTTTGCTCCAATTTAACAAAAATTATTTCCCACAAGCGGCTTAATTTTACGTCATTTTCGACTTTTTCGTAGCTCCCATCTTTCCAAACGTAAATTTGGCAACCTGCTAGATACTTTTTATCGCTCCGAATTCACCAAACATAACGGTATCTTCGAGCAAACTACTCAACTTTCACTTTGAACAATTATAACTAAGTAACTTTCTTTCACCGATAACAATTATGAAAATGTTCCCTTTGAAGTATTTATCGCTAAAGTTGCCTCGTTTTCACGCAACAATCTAACAACGTTGTTTCAGTTCTCGTAAATTTTTTCAAAAATGAACCTATAAAAGTTCTCGTATAATAGAAACGTTAATACTCACGAAAACCAAAAATAAAAGTTACGGAAGGAAGATTATATCAACAGGAAGTATCGGCGTGAAAAAAATTAACAAATATTTCTTTACCGATAATCAGGCTGGGGGCATCCTTGAGCAATGCATATGAGTACAGCGCCTTCGTCTTGAGGAACTTGTACCGACGATGTATGACTCACAATTGCAGGCGGAGTGATTCCACGATTTTCTACAAAACAAAAAATAAAAAAAATATTGAAAAATTTAAAAAATGAATCTTATTACGCGTTATGCGACTTCACAACTTATTGTTGTGAGTAATTGCTCATTAGGAGGGTTGCCTTGATTCACACACATCACATTTCCGTAACTCATAGACTGATTGATTGCTTCGTTTTATGTATAGAAATCTAACTTCTTTTTATTTTACTTATTTTTCATATTACTTAAACGTAATTTAATATATAATTATTATAGATTTATTATATTAAACCAATATGAATTTATGGATTTTTAATATTATTAATTTTCATAATAATTTCTTTCTTAGGTTAATCTTTAATTTGAACACAAATATCTTATTATTCACGAATGAAATCATCGAATATAAATATATTGTACTCTAATATTATTAATTGTAAATTTCTATCCGTCGTATCGTTCGTGAAAAATTCATTCTTTGAATTTTGAAAGTTCTCAGTGAATCATTTGAGAACAAAATCATTCAATACGGCACGTATGATTAATTGATATCAATGCTTTTTTCAATAAATAAATCATTATTTGTACTGACTTACTTTGAAAACACACTTCATCAGATCGCATCGTTCACGAATGAAATTATTATATGCAGATATACAATCAGTGGCGTAACGTGGATTGGTGCCGCCCGGGGAACTTTCAGAAAATGCCGCTCCTCTCCCCCCACCCCAAAAAAAATGATATAGCCGTTCATTATCTACACTTTAATTATCATAACTAAGTAACACTATTGAATATGGCAAACCGAAAAACAAAAAACAACGAACAAAAAAAAATAATTACTTTTATTAACATTAGTTTTTAAAAAATTCTTCGGCTCTCATGGTGTCTACCAGCCGAAAAAAGTACGAAATAACGAAAAAGGTACGAAATTTTAAAATGACCCACAAAAGTACGAAAAACTATCTGAAGTGTACGAAGTTTACGGAATTCGTACGAAATTTCAAAAAAAAAGTAATTATATTTTTTTATAATGAAGAAAAAAAAAGCAAAATTTGAATGAAAAAACCATGCTTGAAAAATTTTTAAACATAGATTTTTTTATATAAAAGGAAAATCATTAGAAAAAGTGACAAGTTTTTTATTTATCGCACGAAAAAAAATACGAAAAAAGTACGAAAAAAGCACGAAATTTTATGTTTTGGATTTGGTAGACACCATGGCTTTTCAGTCTTCATATTGGCAAATTTATTGATAATCGAAATAAAATCTACTCTACAGAAATTTGTCGTACAACGAAAGAAGGAAGAGCGACAATTAAATTACATATGGTTAACTAGTTAAGATATTTGATTTGTTGGAGTGAGGGAATCATAATCGTAAATCGCAGCAAAGGATAAAAAAAATCCTCGAGAAATTTTGCCACCCCTAAAATCTGCCACTGGGGGACATGACCCTCTGGTACCCCCTACGCTACGCCACTGTATACAATTACAAGATATGGAATGAAGTATGACAGATTGAAAATATGTTTCTATTAAATCGTTCTTGATCGATTCACTCCTTAAATAATAAAAGCTCGTCTTGGTATGCGCTCTCAAAATTTTAAATTTTGCGCCACGTTATAATTCACTGAATTTAGACTTTTTTACGAGGAAAATTCTTGACGAAGACTTTGTTTAATGAATGAATGCATTTACTCCAAAATCTATTAATCTCTCAAGTCCCATTTACCCTACTTATTTTTCAAATTTCAAGTTAATCTTTCAATTACATTATTTTGATATTTAAAAGTGATTTCTTGCCTCAGATGTACTTCAAAAAAAATTAATTTTGAAAATATGCAACTTTCACAAAAGCCTACGCTACGCCACTGTATACAATTACAAGATATGGAATGAAGTATGACAGATTGAAAATCGCCACTGTATACAATTACAAGATATGGAATGAAGTATGACAGATTGAAAATATGTTTCTATTAAATCGTTCTTGATCGATTCACTCCTTAAATAATAAAAGCTCGTCTTGGTATGCGCTCTCAAAATTTTAAATTTTGCGCCACGTTATAATTCACTGAATTTAGACTTTTTTACGAGGAAAATTCTTGACGAAGACTTTGTTTAATGAATGAATGCATTTACTCCAAAATCTATTAATCTCTCAAGTCCCATTTACCCTACTTATTTTTCAAATTTCAAGTTAATCTTTCAATTACATTATTTTGATATTTAAAAGTGATTTCTTGCCTCAGATGTACTTCAAAAAAAATTAATTTTGAAAATATGCAACTTTCACAAAAGATGATTACAAAAGAATTTGTAGAAAATTAACTTTTCTTCTCGTAAAAATCTTTATTTTTTTGGCAGAATGCGTACTTCGCGAGATATTTCGCAATTTGGTGAGGTAAGCTAAGGTTTATTGAATTAGAACGTTAATTTTTTTTCGAAAAATAAAATCAAATCAGCTCTAAACATCTACTCACTTTACCTAGAGCCGGATTCAGGATTTTAGGATTCAAGAGCCAAAACTTTGTGGAGCCCCTCGAAGAACTCAAAAATTATCAAGTTGAACATTTTTGTTTCTTTTATTAAGAACTGAATACATAATATCAAAAGGATCGATCACATTTATGTGATCCACAGCTATAAAAAAAATTACAAAAAAAAAAACTAAAAATTAAAACGCTAGTTTTCTTGCATTCTTCTACGTGAAATCTTTCATTAGGACATCAAAATTTGAATTAAAGATATCTGCTTTTCATTTAACCCTAACTATGGTAAATTATGCAACCTTATTTCGGTTATAGTTGTTCTTGATGTATTTTTTTTTTAATTTTAATTTTTGAAAAGAATATCTTTCTTGTAAAATTTGTTACCATGGTAAGCACTCAAAAACTTTTTAAATAAAATTTTGGTAAATTTTAACTTGGCATAATTTACATTCAATGTTATGGCATACTTATTCCAGCTTTCTGTAAATGCTTTTCTGTTATGATACCTGGGCTCATTCCACAACTTGTACCTGTGCCACCTTTAAATACGGCAATGACTTTAGTTATGCCTCAAATTTTGAGTTAAATCGTCAACTCTTACTCGTATTATTGTGAGACAAAGAGAGTTTGAAGAAAGCAAAAAAAAAGGTACGAATGCAAGTAGACGAAAAGCCATCGGAAAAATACCATAACTACGTTTAAATACAAAACCAGAGTACAATAGGTTAAACTGAGTGCAGTCATCATAAAATATTTGAAATCCCGTATTTCATTCAGATAAGGTCGGTAGGTAGGTTCTAATTATCGAGATATTCGCATTGCATTTACATTTACAGGTCAATAGGGCTTCTGGGCTCTGGCTATGACATTTGTTCAAACGTAGTTATTTACATCGTTTTAACTTCTCTCCAATTCACGACCTATTTTCAAATATAGTTCTATAATTTACAACGAATTAGGTACATGAATAGTTAGCTTTTAACTTTTGGCGAATACAACAATTAAAAAGAAATTCTTTTCAAAACATGATTCGTGGATCTAGTAATATATGTATCATGAAAAAGAATCATCAAATAAATTTTTTTCGACGACTTTTGAAATTTGTTTCCACTCCTCACACTTTATCAGTAATCCCTTTCAAGTAAAAATTAATCTACCAAGAAAACATCGCTTTTATACCGCGTTTCAAACCTGAAAAAAATATATTATTGAATTTTTAAAAGCAATTTTAACAATTCTATGCTACGGTTATTTTCAACATTCGCCCAAGTATCTATTAAAAAATAAAAATAAGAAACATCTCCCAAGCGTACCGAAAAGAAGCTTAGTAGACGGTATCGCTACAAATAAGAGGAAAAAATCTACAAACTCTTTCGAATTTACCAAAAAAATATAACGAACGAAAAGCCGAACTGTTCGAATAACTTTTCCAAAAATACCCGAGAAATATGTTTCGAACTAAGCCATCTAAAACCCATCTTGTTAGCAAAAAGACTACCAACGCGTGTAAAATTACATCATATTGAAGGTAATTTTTCGCTTTTAATGAAGTAGAAAATGTTACTTCGATTGACGCTTTTGTATTTGAGGACTTTAGGGGTTGACTGAAATTTTAGATGGGTTCAAATTCGTACTGAAATGGTGTTGGGTTGTAATGAGAGTTTACGAACTGATTTTGTATTGATTTTATTTCGCGACTATTAGTTTTTTTATTTTTATTTTTTTTTTGTTTTAGGAAACGTATTCAGGTGAAAAAAACTTGTGAAAATAAGTACATATACAAATGCGAGCCAAATATTTCAATCACCTTACAATCCTACATTTTATAATTTCATTTGATAGTCCCTTAATCATTTTTTGCGAGAGATATGCCTGATCATTAAAAATAGGTACTTATTTTCTATTTCACCTTACTGATACTCCTATCTCACATCTTGAAAAAAATTATTGGGTATTTTTATTATTGAAAGATTTTGAACAGGATTTAATCTCCGCTCGGTACAAGGCACGATGCTGGAAAATTGGATCTTAAAATGTTATTACAGCTTTCGGATGGAATTAGATTGTATTTACTAAGTTTTTGCTACGGAATTGCATCACGATATACGAGCTATTTTCGCATTCCCTATTCAACTGGGCCATTTTCATTTATTTTATGGCATCTTGATAAAACCCTCTCATAAAAGTGCATACGATGAGAATCCATTACATTTTCCAGTCTACTTACTTATGACGAAATATACAAAGAAATTAGAACTCACCTTATACTTAAAATTATGGCATAAACATTTCATTCGTCTTGTGATGTATTAATAATGAAGAAAGAAAATAGAATAGAAATGCTTTTTTGTATTCGCAATCGATTAAAAAAAAACTTTTTAATCAAGTTTTCATCTCTGCTTGCAGGTGTTTGTCAAGACCTACAAATTTAATGTAATAATTTATATGCATTGAAACTCGAAGAATATTTTTTGCCACTATATAGCGTCATTAAAATTCCAGTCATAAGTTTTATTCGATTTCTTCCAGCACTAAGAAAACTAAAGAATCAAGGAGTATCGTTATAATACAAATAACATCAAGAGGTTTCTTCATTATTTTTCTATTAAATTTCAAATTCACCAAGATTCATTTTTAATTTATACTCACGAAGAAATAAGTCGATAATTGATTACATAGTAGTAATAAATTCTATTCATACATTGTCTTGCAATTAAATAAAGATATTTTCTTCCACAACGATAGCACTATTCATCGGAACATGAATGGCGAAAAAAGTTTGGTAATTGACACTGCAGTAATTTTTTCGTGTTTCATAATAAGTAATTAATAGTCTGATAGTAAACCTTCACTACAACAGTAGGATCGTTTACGTGAAAAATTCCCATCAACAATTTTGTAATTTAATAAAAAGAGACCAGTTACCCTAACAACATACTAGCATTCCCCATTTCTAATTTGGGATCATAGCCCACGGTGAGGGAGCGGTGGGTTAGAATCCCTTAAAAAAATGTTTTTCTCTATATCTCCTCAAGTTTTGGTCGTAAGGCAAAAATAGTTAGTGCGATTTTCTTCCACACTAAATTTCCTACATCTTTTATGCAAACATTTTTTCATGAGAAAGAATTGCTGTGAATTTTTCCCTTTTACTTTTAACGGATTTTCTGTGAGACGTTTATTTTCCATGTTTCGCATGCCCGTGTGGGCTCCATGCTCGAATTAATAATATTTAATTCGCATTTGCATTTTTGCGGTGGTTATATTAAATCATTAAAACATGAAAATACATTATCTACCCCTTCCTTTCGCTCCTAGCATAAACATTACTCGACATTCATAAATCATAATTAAGTATCTCCCTCGGAGTGTATGTACTAGCGTGCGAGAATAAAAGCCTTCAAGAAAAATGAATTCAGCTTCACTTACCTAATAATCTAATACTGACTCCGGAACTTAAAACAACCTCCTTGGTCAGACGATTAATGGTCCTACATCTATAAGTTTGATATTTATCATTATAATCTACATTATGTACGAGCAACTCTCCGGTCGGTAGCGCGTGAAATTTTCCATCTGAAATAAATATCAATTATAACGATGAGAGCAGAGTTAAGCACGTTGCACTGAAACGACGCCAAAAAGTCATCCCTTTATAATTTACGGAGATGATAGGGCGTTAATTTTTTTAAATGCATACATGGAATAACGATAAAAGACGCAAAAAAACACACCGAAACGTTTTCTATTATGGGAACGAGCTAGTCGATGAATTGGCTCGAACTTCTGATACTGAGTTTCACTTACGTGGTATCTATAATTCTTTCTACTGAACCCAAGAAAATACACACGAGCTACGTTACTTTCCAGCAATAAGCTCGACCTTTATAACGCTTTTAAAAGTATGTTAGTATGGACATGCATTTCAGGACGCATAAACGCGTCTAGTACCGTAGTAAGGGGCGCGCCAGATTTAATTAAAAGCTTCTATTACATCCTACTAGCGCATTTTCGTTACAAAGCGAATGTTAAAGTTACCAAACGAAAACGTATTCTCTTTATTGTTGGAAAATGACAAAGATAGAAATACTGTATCACATCGAATGTAATTTGCATCTTCGTCCCGCTGGGATCGCTATATTCGACGCAGATAATGCTAACAAAAGGCTTCGCTATGCCAGTCGTACAATGGACGTTATAGTAAAACGATTTTCAAATCGTTCCAATTACCAACGAAGGTTTATTTGAACGTTTATAATTTACACGGATTACATTATCGTAATGATGGATCAAATTCGGCCAGGTTTTTCAGTCATTCTATATATAGAACATTTCATTGGTCGCGATCTTACATAATAACTATCGGAATATTATTAGTTTTCTTGCTAACATTGTCACTTATTTTAAAAGCTAGGTATTCAGTTAAAACGATAGCTATTATAATTACCTGCTTTTGTACATAATTAATAGTCGAGGAAGAGAAGTCATGTTTTTATATTTTAGGGCTGATTGTACCAACTCGAATTAAATCTGGATCTAGGTTTAATGCTGGATCGATAGAATAAAGGTGTTATACAATACTGGATTGTGACTTAACTCTAGTTTAAGTAGGGTATTTTGATCTTGCATCCAGGACTTTGACTATATATAAGATGCATCGAGCTAGCAACAAGCAAATGCCAACCCAACAGCCGTGATACCTTTGACTATATACCCCTGGACCGCTCGAACTCGTTGTTTAGAATAGCACAAATTTTGTCGATATCAAATGAACGCTCTCAGACCAAAATGCGTCTGCGCATGCGCGAGTTCAAAGTTATCAATATTATTTCGAGTTTCAAGTATAACAAGTTCAACTAGTATCAGCTGCTCCTGTTGTTATCTGTAACTCGCGCATGCGCAGATGCATTTTGGTCTGAGAGTGTTCACTTGATATCGACAGAATTTTTCTTTACAGTTCGAGCGATCCGGGGTATACACTGTGTCTAACCGATTTTAACACCCCCAAGTGCCAATTCTCTTCACCCACAAAAAAGTATTCGTTATTACATTTCTTTTCATTTATTTTTACGGAATTAAGAAATTAACACATAAATAATTGTTTATCTGCGATTTCAATACATAATTTGCAAGATTATGAATGTTTTTATAAACATTCAACGTTTCATTCGAGTTAATTTTGCAACACTGGTTTTGGAAGAAATAAATTCAGATCAATCAAATAACCAGTAAAAATTATTTAAATCGTAGAACTTGAGTTACCGAAGTCTTAAATTATTCATTATGCCGTAATGAAGTCAAACAAAACAAAATAGGTAATTTTTTTTTATGAAAAGGGATTTTGCGCTCGTGTGTGTTAAAATCAGTTAGACACAGTTTATAGTCAAAGGGTAATACATTACTCAGATTTTCTCAGAACACTCGTGACTAAATTTTTCATGCGCATGCGCAAATTTATTTTCGCGCTCATAGTATGGTTTGAAATCTCTTGAAGTCTTGAAATCAAAATAATACGACAGTTATAACGAAGTTTGAGCATGCGCAATATATAAAGTTGTAACGAGTGTTCCATGTAACGTTTCACTGCAGTTTTCTACTCGTAACTCGGTCCATGTAGTACACGTAGTCAAAGGTCCAGGACTGGTTTAAACTACGATCATTAATAATTCAAGGTTTCATTGGTCAAATTTATTATCACTATTTATGAAAAACTTGATAAGGAGAAAGGTGATTGGGAAAGGTTGATCTTTGATCGTTATTTCAATTTTTGTAATAAAAAGTGGAGTTACAATTTTATATTTTTAATTGAATTATGGCAAGTGCCGCAAGTAGAATGAACTTAGGCATTGTTGAAGAAAACAAATTAAGTGAATTCGTTTAGAATTATGCTTTGGTACTGGAAAATAAGCAGTCCGATCCAATGTTGCTTCAAGCAGGTTAGAATGAAATTAAGATTACTGTGCAGTCTACATAAAGTATGGTTTTGATAAAAAGTTATAAAATATTAATCTATTCTTTCCATTACATCTACAATGAAAAACATAGATTATGTCCAAATTCTGCATCAGCCTTCTCATCAATGTGAAGAGAGCGTGTCACGTTGATAGGAGGGTTTAACCCTCATACCGCAACATATGTCAGAAACGACATTAAATGTAAAAATTTGAATTTTTTTCGCAACATGATGTCGAAAACGACATATTTGGATATTTTCAAATCATTATATGTCTTTTTCGACATTATGTTGTCAATTTCTATTTTTTTTGAAACAATTATGTCCTTTTTGACATCATGTTGTGCGTAATGTGTTGCTTTGTGAGGGTTTTAAACAAAGTCTAGACATACTACATTTTCCTTCAAGGTATCGATATGCTAATTTAAACTTCTAAGTGTGTTTCAATGCTATCAAAAATGAGGATAAAGAATTAACACTTGGAAATATTATCTACAACTTGAATAAATTAAAAACTTCGCTCTAGTCACGATACATGATTACTAACATTTTTAAAATTTGATTTACGCCTAATTCATGACAAAAGTATCAAATAACTTCACACGAGTTCATTTTGAAAAATCATTTTTTTCACTATGAAACCTATTAAAACGAACCTTTCATGAAACCTAACTTCATTTATAGATCGAAAACTTAGTTGCTAGTATTTTACACACGCCTCCAAAATATAACAACAGCTTTAGTCAGTAAAAGCGGTACAACCGATGTACCATATGAGCATATCCACTGACCTGGAAACGCTCACTGTATAAGCACAAACAAACACGAACCTTTCGACATTTTAACAATCATTTGTATGTATCTACAGTTTCACATAATAAGAATGTTTTGTATATCGTTAAAAATATTTTACCAACTATTTTTTGCACTCTCAATGGGTACGTGAAAATTTTACGCTTTAAAATTCTATCGATTGACGAATTCCATATACGTGCCGAATAAATAATCGCTAACGAGACATACTGTACATCGCTGAATACTAAAGAAAAGTTTTTTAAAAGTTGTTTTTTCAAATTTTTGCTTGCAAAAAATTTACAGAGGTAAGTTTATGCAGATCCATCATGTTTTGAACTTCACTTGTACTTACGGGCCAGATTCGATTTTTCGAACGTAAGAAATGTTATAAGAAATTAAAAAATTTACATGTTTATAGTACCGACCATGAAACTTGAGACTTGCGATTTGTAAACAAACAATGAAATTGTTCATCCAAGATCATGAACCATGTTGCCATATTTCCTGAAATCATATCAGTTGATCATGCATTCGAATGAATTTGCACTTCTAACATCAATTTCATTGAAAAATACATGGCTACTAACTTCTCATAACCTTACTTGCTGCTGCTAAATCTGACAACATAGCGCTTATCACAAGTCCCAAGTTTCGTGGTCGGCACTCAAAGTGGTTTGACCCAGGGTTGTAGGAACAAACCCAAGAACGAGAACGAAGAACAACAAGAATAGAGAATTTTCATTGTTCCTGAGGAACAGAACCAAGAACGAGAATATAAAACTGATAGGTATGAAGAACAAAGAACAGAACGAGAATAGAATATTTCCAAACTGAAAGATCGAAGAACGAAACGAGAACCAACCAATGTAAAATGCTGAGGAACGAGAACAAAAACAAGAACGGATGTAATTTTGGGTTGTTCTTCGTTCTTTTGAAAGTTCATGATTTGTCATGAAATTAATAAATATCATGAGGGGAAAGAGAAAAAAAAACTTCTAAAAGCAGACAAATGCTGCGTATACTCATATAAATCATTTTTTTTTTCATTAATTAACTTCAATTAATTAATTTTCAATTTCAACAACAACATAAATTGTAAACACGTTATCAAGAAAAAAAAAGAAAAAGTTGAAGTTTGAAGAACGAGAATAGAACAAAAAAACGAACAAGAACGAGACCATAAAGGATTTAAAGAACGAAGAACGGAACGAGAACAAGATTGTAAAGAATTGAAAGAACGAGGAACAGAACGAGAACAATTGAAACATTGAGAATAAGAACAAGTCAGGAACAGAATCAAATGACTGGGTCTTTCTAGGAACGAGAACAGGAACAAGAACAGACATATGTTTGTTCCTACAACACTGGTTTGACCTATAACAGGTTAAACCATTCCGGCTGGCCACCAAGAAATTTTGATAAATTTCTATTGGTTCTCCCAGCCACAAAAGTCTGAGATGGTTTGAGAACAACAACCAATGAAAATGAAAAATATTTGGTTCTGAATGACGTCAATATGAGCAGCTAAATGTACATGTGAGGAGCTTGGTTCCAAAAGTGACTTTATCCAAAATCATATTTTTTCAGGAGAGCCAAAAAAACCAAAATAGATAGGAAAAGTAAGGTGGAATGTGCTGTAGATATGCGTACTGTGAAATAGGTTAGAAAAATATTCCATACAAAATTTCTTCAAATTTTCCTCCCATCAGGGAAATTTCCCTGTTTAAAAGATGGATAAAGTTAGTTTTGACCCCAAGCCTGATTTTTTTGCACTAAATTGAATTTGAAATATCTAAATTTTCCAACTAGTTTTGACTCCAATTGAGCACGTTTTACTACTACAACGAGGCATTCTAGGACAACGGTGATAAGTTCATCGGATAGCTCATAAAGAATGGTATTTGAAACCACACTTGACTCATTTCTGATAGAAATGGATAAACTCACTTTTGGAACCAACCGTCTCATGTGGACTTATCACTTTTACGGTGTAAGAGAAGAAATCGAAATTTATGCCTTATTGGCTGTTGATATTATCAACTCACAGTTGCTCATATTGACGTCATCAGTAAACACTGAGCTTGAAAAAATAAAGTTGAAATTTTTCACGTGATCTCAAATGGTGTAACCTGTTATAGGTCAAACCACTTTGGTCGGCACTATAGTTGTGAAATGCGCATCCAGCGGTCCAAGTATAAATTAATGAATACAGATACAAAATACAAAATCTATGAGCGGCTTTATTTCCCATAGATATAATTTTTAGCTAGGTTTTCAATTTAAAACAATAGCTATTATACCTTATCTGATTTGGAAATAAGCGGCTAGAAGTGAGGGTGGTCTTCATATATTTGCGTTTCAGGCCGTTTGTAATCATATAGAAAATGCCATACTTTTTTCTTTGCATACATATTACGCCTAATCAGTTTGACTGCCTATTCCATAGATGTAGGAGATTTTAATTAATTAGGTACAAATAATTCATAGATCTTATATGAAAACTCTTTGGATAAAATAAATATAAACATCGAGCACTTTCGAAATTAAGCTCAGATGAACAATCGCACATATACGAGTATCTGGTCATCGAATTATCAATCTACCAACAAAAAACGATCAAGAACATACATCGAATCAGCACACACCATAGAGAACAACAACACATAGAACATCACATTACTTCATCGTCGTCATAATTAAAACACGTTAATGAACAAACTGGGTACGTCATCGAGCTCCGCAGGTGAAAATAATTACGTTACTGAGCGTCACTTCCGCGACCAAATAAAACGACCCGCCGGCTCGGAGTTAGTTTCTATTTTCGTAATTAACTACCCCAACACCATTTTGTCAAATTTGTCCCGCGCGTAATAAATAGGTCGTTATCTGCTAACACAAAATTTCCATATTCGCTGTAAACGTAAATTAGTGTCTTTTCGAGGACATATTTCATGGACAATATAATGCAGCATACACTATCCGAGCGGAAAGGACGAGGCGGTAGCGAGAATGGTTTAGGTGAGGTCTGCTATCATTTTTCAGGCGCTATACTCTTGTCGGTTTAAGAAATGGATTCTGCGGCAAGCAAACTTTAATCACAAGATACATTTATCATTTGGTATGACTTTAAGTTAAGCTAAGTTATTCCTTCACCCTTTCTACCTTTATTTATATCCGCTTCAACTTTCCACTTGCGGTCACATGTTCGTGGTTTGCTCCGATATCGTGTAAGAAAAGTGCCTTTTAAACCAAGTTTTTCGCCATACCACGAGAAATAAGTAATAAGCAAACAATACGACGACCATTCGAAACAAATTAAAAGATTATTATTTTATGAACTCGAAGCCAAAATTAACAGAGCGCTGGATTCAGTTTAATGGCTTATACAACATTTACACACACAAAGCTGTTGAAAGTTTTTATAGGCGAAAAGTTAACAAGTTTTGGTGACTTGGGAACAACTCTTAACAACTATGCTGTCGAAGTTTTTCCATTCCCCTTTTTCACTTCTTTCCCAGTAATGAGAAAATGATTTCGCAATACCGCATCCGCACTTCACTTCACGCCCACCTCGTCGATAATTATGAGAGAAATACGTAAACGAAAAAAAAAAAAAAAACAAAACAAAAATAAGGTATTGTTAAAGATGACACCTTATACTTGTACCCAGGTAATGTATATTTTTGCTTCCATTCAACTATAGCATCTATACATAATATAATTCAACTGCTATCAAATTACCCGCTATGTTACCATGGTAACAGCTGCGAGTCTACCATATTCTAAACCATCTTGTCAATACTGAGGTGTCAAAAGGATATTGACATTGATATGAAAGTTTTTCACTTGGCTTATTAAAAGAAAACCCATCCATTCAATCTTACATTCATTAATGGATTCGACATAAATCCCATTAGCCGAAATGTCTACATTCTCAAGGACGTGAAAATAACATTTCAACCCTAATCCTTATCATAATAACTTATAGCGCGTAATAAAAATATGCCTTCCTCATTTCGAACTTTAATGGCCATGGCCGCCAAAAATAGTGACTTTTAAAAACCCCGTTGGCTCGAATTCAATAATCTCGCTTTCCGTCCGAAAATTCCAAACAATAAAAGATAGTAGTTTTGACAATAGCACTTGAAACCGAGTTAATACGGCGAATAAAAACAGCCCCCGGAAATTATTAATAGCCCGAAGTTTTCCTCCCCGAAAGGTAATTGCCATCGTGATTGAAAAAGCTCGTTCACCTTTACATGGAAAGTCGTTAAAGCTGAAGGCGAATATGTTAATAAATAGAAAGCAACGTAATAAAACTAAAAAGTGTTTTAAATTGTCTAGCGTTAAACTCGAACACGTTATGTCTACACCAGATGGCGTTAAAATAAAAATAAAAAATAAACTTTAAAAGCCAGCCAGCAAAGAAGTTTTATTTGTAATAAACGTTGACTGTGACAAATATGGTGAGTAATTTTTTTCAACGACTCGTGCGAAGGTTTTTTTATTACTTATTGGAAGTAATGAGGTAAAGAAGCGAGCCCCGAAACCTGTCTTCGTAATTTATTGCTTACTTTCGTTTTATACAATTCTGTCATATTTCATCATCTCCCTCTACACAACACTTCTCATTTTCTCGTCGCTGAATTTAATTAGTAAAAATTTTCGTCCAGTTGTTTTCACTAAAAGTAAAACCCCTAGCATTTGTTATAATATTCGTGTGTTTGTGTACCTCAATGGCAAATGAATTTCCCAAAATTATTCAATACTGAGATTGCATTCTCAATAAAATGATTCTCGGAGCACATCGACGGGTAGCGGTTCCAAACGTGATTTTACGTATACTCAAGTCATTTCCGCAAAGCCCTTAAAAAGTAACCTTCACGGTAAAACTTCATTTAGAATATTTCAAATTGAAATATTCAATAGCAAATCAGTCGAAATTTGCAACAATGATGTTTGTGAAAAGGACACGAAATGCTTGTTGTTACTGTTGAAAAACAAGAATTATAGCCAGGCCTGGACTGCCGCAAGAGTCCACGATACTTACTTCATCTAGGGGTTCTTATATTTTTAATTTAATACATGTAATAATATTGAATTAAAGTTGTTATTATTATTATATATTTTATTTATTTGTTGTGCATTATTTAATCAACATGTTCAGATGAGCTATGAAACAGACCAAAGCCTCGGAGAGGAGAGAGTCCTGAGTGTGATCACACTTTGACACTATAGGCAGTACGCCACTGATTATAGCCTGTAGGTATGTACAAGTACTATGTATTATTGGTTTTTTCAACTTTCTTCTCCTATAATGAGTAAATTTAGAGATTAACATTCTTATCATATATAATCTTGAAAGGTAAAAGAAACGGACTTTCCTTTTCTCAAAATTTTTCAGTAATAAGTTGCCTATCTAGGACCTATCACAAAAATCATTGAGTTTTCATTTGAAGAAGTATGATATTTCAATTATACATTGTTTGTTCCTCATAATTTTTGAGAAATGAAAAAAAAGAAATTTTTTTTTCGAAATTTTTGTGCTTAGATTGCATAACTTATTACACTTGGAAAATTTTTAGGCAAATTTTGTACAAACATTTCTTAATTGACTTTTGACATATTATTGGACTTCCTGGGTGAGATATTGGTTTCCCTTATTTTATGACAACTTGCTCTTCCTACTAACGCATTTTTGTTAAAAAAAAGTCCCTTCATTTTTTCAATACTTTCAGGAAACAAACTACTTGTTATTTCTTCTTCCTTTAAAAAAATAACGTTGAACTACATCTGCGAACTTTTTATTCGGATAAATTATACTTGCATATGTATATTTTTTTAATGCAAATGTTTTGGTGTCACAGACGCCATCAGTGTTTTTTGAAAGTTGGAATTATTATTATTTTTTGTTTGGTGGGTTTAAATTCATGAATCTTTATTTGAAAAACATCAATAATTGAGAATACCATCGTCTATGAACTGACTAAGGAAGAACAGGCACTTTCTGCTTACCTTCCTAAATCAAGTTTGAAAGGACGAAAAGTGTTTTTTACCTCACTTGTCTAGTTGTCTGTTGTCTGAATTTTTCCAAGTAAAGAGCTCATACATATTGAACTTAGAAAGAACTGAACTAAATTTTGCTGACATTATTTTATTTAATGTAATTTCTATTACCTTCGAGTATTTGTTTCATCCAAAAATATTAAAATTTTCTTCAAAATGTTTTTTATTAGTTAATGGATTTAACAACAAGCTACACTTTCCCATTTTTCCAAAAATGCAGAAATTTTTACAAGTCAGCGTTGATGGGTATTATCGATTTTAAAATATTCATTTATTCGAGTAGGTACCGCTCAGTGGCGTTGGTATAGAGGAAGTGGAGAATCGGGGAATCAATGCTCTTGGCTATTTTTTCAATAATTGTAATGAGTAGGTAAATATAAATACAGATGAAATTCATGACAAAGTATGCAAACGTATGATAAACATTTGATTCTATGAAATGGGAATTACGAATGATGTATTATGCATAAAAATGTTATTTTTGAAATTTGTTATTAGCGACAAGAATAAGATGTTGACAAATAACCTGAAACGCAATATATGAAAACCACATCCTCCCCCGACCACACCACCCAATGAGAAAGGTTGCAATAGCTATCGTTTTTAATTGAAAAATCAGCTAAAAGAAAATACAAAAAATATCTACTCACAACAACGCTTGCCCAGTTTTTGCGACTGAGACTCCTAACCTGCGTATAATAGCATTTTCAACATTTTCAAATAATACTGATTAATCATCGACATGAAAAAATCACAAAATTGTGCGAAATTTCATTCCAGGTACATTACAAGCGATATTTCTACCGAGAATTCGTTTTTATTAAAATTTTGAAAAATTGAGATCTCCTATAGTCAGATGAGTAACGAAAATGAATAAAAGAATTCCCCTTTCGTTCGGTATTATAAAGATGGCATCATTTGTAACATCTTAGCTTTTTTGCTTCATATTCAAGTGATAAATGAGAAAATTTCTCCCATCCGAATACCTACAGTACAAAGGTAATATTAATTCTACATAAACAACGTAGTCGATATTTTTCAACTTTCGTGAGCGTAACCAGATTGCAAAGTAGTGTTTTATTTTTATTTTTTTTTTTGCATCTCATATACGTTCATTTACTGAGTATCTCAACGTTTATGTCATTCGTATTCCATACGCTTGAATTGCTGCAAAAAGCAATGCAGGATATTTGTTTAGTTTTGAAAAGAATATTTACCTAAATAAGCTTCATTCCTATGTTTTTTAAACATATTGATCTTTAGTCGCACTTTACGCGGAATTCAAAAAATATTTTTTTGAACATCCCGTTGCTAACTCAATACCGTGTATAGCTTTACGTATAGATTCGTATTAAGTATGTAATGTTCAGAAGAACCGGATCGATACTGTGAGATTTTTACTTCCCTAACATCTTGCGAGCAAATGGAGTGAGAAAGTGAACGACTGAACGTACTATAGGGATGAAGCTGAGCTTAATTTCGCAAAATAGGCCTAAAGCTGCAGACTATCTATATCCAAATCCTCGTTTCTTTCTCGAACAGTTTTCTTTCATGCCGATTAGCTAAAGGGCTAGCTGAATTCTCATCCAGTCGAATTTTCACTTTTTTCAAGTCTACCGAAAGCAGACAGAAAGAACTAATATTATTTTACTACCGAAAATTCGAAGCAAAAATGATTTAGCGAATTCAACGTAATACTATTCTACACTTCCAAATTAAAAAAAAAATTGCAGAAATCCGAATTTGATATCATCAAAAATCTTGAAATCGAAAAATTTTTTTTTAAATCAATTTTTCAAGTTTTCATTAATATTTTTGAGGTAAAGTTTTCGCAAAAAATTATTAACGAGTAATTAATAATTTTCTTAAACATTAACATATGTTTTTGAGTCATGACTCAGAAGTATACAAAGTACCACCTTCTATTTAGATATCACAGAGACTGTAAATC
Source organism: Phenacoccus solenopsis (assembly GCA_009761765.1). Lineage (NCBI taxonomy): Eukaryota > Metazoa > Arthropoda > Insecta > Hemiptera > Pseudococcidae > Phenacoccus > Phenacoccus solenopsis. Next base: position 32,516,084 of record CM019752.1, read on the forward strand.
TTTTAACAATTATTTGTAAGGTTAGAGGTCCTAAATTTCAAGACTCGTTTTCCTCTTCCATTGTTACATTTTCTAGTGGTTAAGTTTTCGTTGTATAAGCTACTATTGTAAATGTGTAAGCACCCTTTCTCGAAAGAAAAGTTTCAGTTTCATTTTGGTGATTTAGTTTGTCGTATATGCGAGTGAATGACTCGAATGTCTCGATGTAACACGACTGCATAAATTCCATATAGGGTTGTGTTTTTTCTTACATTTTCAAAGATACTTATAACACGAGAATTTTATTCTTCTAACAAATTTCACTCCATCGAGACGCCTTTTCATAAAAAAATCCACTGATTCGGGCGTAACAAAAAATAAACCCGAATATGCTTCTCGAAAGTGCATTCAAAAAGTCGGAATAATTTAGATACGATATTCGGTACCCTTTAGGTGGCTTATTTTACAAAGCGAGTATGCATATCGGTATAAAAATATCGCGGTACAAGCAAAATATATTATATCGACTGCATTAGCATTTTTTTCGGTCTTATTCAAACAAACTATACGTAGTATCGCTGTATACACAACCCTTCCCTGTCAAAGTTAGTAAAAAATACACACAAACGTAGCGCTGCAAAAATATAAAGCAACATTAATACAATACAATTTTGTATGGGTCAAAGGTTCTTTTGATACTCTCAAACAATAATATTACATTTGAGTCTCGTACGAATAAAAGCAATCGCTAAGGAAAGTTACGAGCGACGAATACAACTTGTACTACGACTACGAGTACTCGTATAAACTAAAATTAGTTTATGAAGTGCTTGTGTACAACTTTCGATATTTTTTGATGTCTATTTGAAAACTTTATATCCATTAACTTTGTTTTCCTCGCTGGCTGGCTTTTTCTTCAAAGTTATTTATAGCTTTCTCAACACTTTTGGGCGGACTTTTTGCTTTCTTAAATCGGTTACCGATGTTTTATTTCGTTTCTTGCTTTATTATATATATTCGTCAAATTAACCAGAAGTTTTTTATGGCTTTAATAGATTTATCAAAGAAGTTAACTCGAGGATTTCAAAAAAGCTATAGTACCTACTTGAGAAATTTTTAATGAGGGCTCGTGAATATTAGAATGCAAATTCTTTAAAATTCGAAACTGATTTTTTGAAATACCTACGTTTGTCAATGGAGACGAATTTAAAAAAAAAAATGTTTATCTAATTCCGACATTTTGTACACATTAAGTCATCATTGCAACACCGCTATACTGACTTTTTTATCGTCAATTTCCTATTATATCGTGAAAGTTTCCATAAAACCAGCACTCAATTATGATAGTCATTGTAAACGAAAGTTTGGCCGTTTAAAGTCATCGCCTTAGTGATCATAAATGCATAAGAAGAACTTTTAAATTTTCTAAAACTTTACCAAACAGAAATAAAGTGCCTCTTGAAATGATCCATAATGGAATAATTTCCTTAACTCGCGAAAATTCGAAGATGAAAAAAAAACGGTTGGGATTTTTAATTTCTGTACCTTATTAGGAAAAAAATATTAAAAATCCTATTCCTTGTTTTTAAATTGCGTTAAAAGCAGTTTGCGCCGTAACAATAATTAACGACGGCTCTTAAAGCTCGTTATTACCATTTAGACGATAAAAATGTTTGCGCGGAGCAACAACCTCATTTTTACCCTATAGCGGAAATGCCAAGCGAGAAAAAATTGAAAATAAAAACCGATAAATAAAATTAAGTTTCCTTATCGAGCAGACTTAGCCCTCAGGTATATGATGAGTTCTCTTAGACGCTTAAAATTTAATTTTTAATTCTTGTACAGCACACATCGATGGTTAATTATACTTAGGTACGTATTATTCGTGATGGAGAGATGAGAAAACATGACTTACTAATTTCATTAATACTTTTGCATCGTATTATCTGTAAATTCGCAGGCATTATTATGATACAGTACGAAGCTCCTCGCGTATAGTCTGCCAACGGAACGTGTATTCCTTTCACGCTTTGGCAGATATTAATTATCTTTTCCACCGAGAAATATCCTGCTGCCATGAAATTTTAATGCGCCAAGGAGCATTTGAAATTTCCCCGTTACCTACGTTTAATCCTTTCTTTATTAGCCTAGCCATGTTCACCCTTTGTCATTCTTTAAATCTCGCGCTGCACTTTTATCTTTTTTTTTTGAACACCGAAGGTTTGACGTACTCGAGTTCTTTCATAATTTTATACGCTCAATTCTACAGTTAGCTAACAGAACGTTTAGTAATTTAAAAGGGTTATACCTATAGTAGTTGAGTTTACGTTTTTTTTTTCACTTCCTTCTAACATTAATAACTAATTTCATTAATCTCTCTTCCATTTTCAGATTATTTATTATAATATAAAACTACATTATACCTATATGGAAATTTCAAAAGAAACCGATATTTCAGTGAGGCAAAATGTTACAGAATTTACGAATTCCTTGAAATTTATACCGGAGAGATAGTAAGTATTTTCTAAAATTTACAGTTTTACAGAATTCGAACATTTTTGAAATTTGAAAATATTTCAAGTTCCAGTAAATGGCGTAGGCAATTCTTCTAACCTACGTTTTCTTTTATTTTTTTATCCTAAATTTCTTCAACTTTTGCTTCAAAAAATTAAAAATACATATATTTTCGATTATGCGCATAATTAAAACATTTACTACATAATACGATGAAAGTTATGTATAGACTAATAAGGAAGTACGAAATGGAAGCTGATCGACTATATATAAAAATAAATAAATATATTTTGATTCTAATTTTTTTTTAATGGAAAAAATGCTTTGAAAAGTTATGTTTCTATATTTGGTTGAAAGTTCTGAAAATTTTGGCCAAACTACTGATACCATGTAGGTTATAATGAAGCTCTATTCCTATTAGGAATACGTACTCAAATTAATACAGGCCATAGAACTATACAACGTTACCTATATAAATCATCTTAACTTCTTATTTGTAAATTGTTGTTATATATTATATGTTGTCAATTTTCGGTTTTGTTAATTATTGGTTAATTGTTTGTTAATTTTTTCGTCATAACGTTATTTATGTAGGTGCTAAAGATAGAGTGGTTGGGTGTCTTTAAAAAAAAAATATTAATTATTACATTACGTAAAATATATTTTTTTTTTAAAATTAACGTGTCATTCACAGCAACTTGACTAGAGGCACGAGATCGGTTGGGATTAGAGTAGTGGAAAGAGGCCGGCTTTTTCAATAAATTGAAGAAGTAGAGAAACAGTCACTTCTTTATCTACAAGAAGGTTAATCACTGGCATGGAGGCTTTTACCACCCATTTACGACAACTAAAGACTAAAATAAAATTACATAAAAATGTAATGCAACAATTAAAAAACAATTTTAACATCAATTCTTACATAGTGAGCTTCGCGCCTTTGCTTATTGCATAGTAGCCTCCTATAATATAAGCTATACGTATTATTTTCTATTAGACTTGTTTGTGAATCGTTCATTTTTCCGTTTTTTTTTAACTATTTTTTAATTCACACGTTTATGATTGTTTTTAAATTTTTTATTTGATCCGTTTACGTGAATTTTCGATTTTTTTTTTTTTTTAGTATTTTTTATTCAACATATTTATAAATGTTTCGTTTTTTCAATTTCCAATAAATATGGTTGTGAACTTTTGTTTATTGCTTTCTTTTTTTAAAAATTTGACGCGCTTGTGATTTTTTTTGGAGGTAGGGGGGTCTCACAATAAAGTAAATCTAATTTTTATAACTTTTTAAAATATAAAAAAACTGAAACCTTAGAAAATCATAAAAAAAATGTATTGGTAAATTTTTAGCGGGTTGTAACAATTTTTTAGGGGAGTGAATCTCTCAGGCCCTCATAAAGCATCTATTAGATTGGTTGCCGCAGGCGCAAGCTGCTTTTAATCCATCCAAAAACAGCCTCATTTACACTCTTCCTTACTTCCTCTCTTATTCAAAGATTGATTTTGAAATTTAAAGCATTCAAAACAATATGCAACAATGTCAATTATAGATCAGCAAGTTTACACGTATCAGCGTGAACTGTCCATTACACGGACAGAGGAAAGTATTCCTCAGAAGAAACAATTTACCTAAGTAAAATTGAGCCAAGATTAATTTGAGCTCACGTCAACATAATCTCCTTCAATAACGAAATGACGTAGTTACGCAGACGGTTAATTGGTTGGCGCAGATGATTTGCGTTTTAAAAAGTTATTACCAAAGTTTTATTAGGCTTTCAGCTTTATTAAAATTTTCATCCCAAGTACCTGTCAAAACTGGGTTCAGAAAATCTGTCAATTTTCCATCAACTACACCTGGATTATGTTCTCTCGTTGAAGAACGAGATTTTTTGGGAACTGTTGGTATAGCCTGTAAATATACCCATTTCACTAGGCGTACAAGATACCCAAAATTTATATTTCAACTGATGCGGTTCCACCGCAACATAATGTACAGTGGCAGATGCCAAAAATATTCCGTATAGCTCGATGTTATAGGTTTAATTAATCTAAATTAGTAATTTAGTAACGTAGACGAATTAAAATTTACAACGTCGACTTTTTCACCGCTACGTGCTTGGAAAGTACGCCCTGAGCATAAAAAAAAAAGGATTAATAAGTGAGTACCAAAAAAAAAGTGTTCACTTTTTACCACCTCCATTTAACGATTCTTTATAGGAAATCAGCAAAAAAAAATTTCCACTCATCTATGATTTTTTATCACACTGTGAAATACAAACCTCATCAGTTGAAAAAACTTTTTAGCAAATTTTATCCGTGAAATTCGATAACGTTGAAAATAGAGCGCGAAAAATTTAACAAATGACACGCTCTTACCGCGACTAAGTACTCCCTACGCAGGGAGAAATTATTAATTATATTTCGTTAAAAAAGCAGCACCTATTTTAAAAGCGTCCCAGATTCCATCTTTAGGCGCGATAAGCGTAAAATTAATGAAGCGGCTTGTTGAACGCGATGCCAGCTTTCTGTTATAACAACAAACGAAACGATTTGTTTGTTTAAGCCAGCTGATGTTAAAAGTTCTCTTTTCCGCGAGCCTAGTGTTATGAAAAAAAGATACTCTCGTTAAATCCTCCGCTCGAACGTGATAGCAAATTGTGATCGATTCTCTTCCTTACCCTCTCTAAATAGTTAAATACGTTTTAAATACTTAATCATAATGGTGTCGCTTATGGCTCGGTTTTCGTGAACACGGTAGCGAAAAAAATTAAATTATTTTCGCCTGGCCGAGTAACTAATTTAAAGCGAAGTGGCTAGGATGCGACGGCAGGGATTTTTTAAAATAAGAAAAACAGACCATGAACATCGAATTACACTAAGTCATTTAATGCGAAATTAAATACCTCACTTATCCGCCGCCTTCACGGTCTTATTAATTTTTGCCACGGACGAAAATTCTTCTTTAAATCAAATTTTCGCTCTAAATAGAATATCTAGATACTACGGTTGCTTTAAAACGTAAATCATCGAATGAGAGGATTTTCGCGCCCTTACAAAGTTCTACAATTCGTTTACCTCTAACGGGATTTTTTCGTGATGAAAATTTTTTATCATAAGCAATAATATGCGAATTGGCTTACCTCCTTGTAGAGATGGATAAATATAAAATGACGGTTCTTGTAACCACGAAACTACTTTCACAAAGTCTTTTATAAAAATAGGAATTGAACACTGTAAGACGGCAGTGCATCCTCGAGCAGCGTTTAAAATATTGGCAATCACTTTGTACGATTGATTTACAACTGAAAAAAAAAAATTACTATCATTATTATGTATTCTTTAACAAAAGGAAATTACAAGTATATATATACTTATATGTTTATTACTAAACAAATCCAAATTCAGAATGAATCCGAATTTCCTAGGGTAAACTGGTATGTTCTAATGCTCAGGTAATATACTAGTTTTGTACAGCCCAAACCAATTTTTCCAAAAGCACTTGAGACATACCAATTCAACCTAAGAAGAATTAGTACATCCTATAGGGCTTAGCACATTCTAGTTAGGCCGATGAATAACTTTATTAAAAGAAGCAGCCTAAACTACTAAGAGCATTTCAGGAGAAACTGATAAATCCAAACAATATTCGAACAAACTGGTTCTGCCAACATATCTTTCAGGAAAAACTAGCATTCAGATATTAGAATATACCAATATGGCCTTGAACGAGTGGAAAATTTGCCTTCTTCAAAAGCTCATACGAATGGTATTTGAAACGTCATGATTATGGTCTTACCGTAAATTCAACCCAGTTTATTTGAGAAAATGAGAAAAAAACTTGATTCATTTTGTTGATCTGTAATGTCGAATATTAAAAGTTGAATTTAATAGTTTTTAGCTGAGTTTTTAGCTTGAATACAATAGCTATTACACTTATTATAGAATACCTGCTTTGAGAAGGGGGTTCGGGGAAGGGTGGGTCTTCATACCATTGCGTTTCAGACCATTTGTAATCGTGTGGCAAATGTCCAACTTTTTGGTACACATATTTTTTCCCTGTGCGGAGCTCCAGCGGTTATTAGTAAAATCGGCTCAAAATTTGGTCAGAGACTCTTTTTAAAAATGCAACAAAATTATTTTTTTGTTTTTTCGATAAAATTCAAAATGAAGATCTCTCAAATTTTGAGGGAAGCTGGAGAAGAGGCAAATAGTTCAAATTTTTTGTTTTTGATTTTATATAAAAGAGTAAGTTGCGAAAACAAACTTATCCTAATTTCAGCTTCTTATATGCATTTTGAGAGGAGTTAGAGCAAAAAAAAAAACGAATTTTTTAGGAAGTTTTGAGTTATGAAATTTCTTGAATTTTCTATATCTCCTCACCAAATCAATCTAGAAAAGTTAAACTTCGTGTGTGGGGTTAGTTGTTTACCAGAATATGATCTCTTGAATTTGGATCAAAATGGATTCAAAATGGTGAATTATCAAAAGTTTGAGTAGATATTAAGGAGCCTCAAATTGGTAAAAATATTAATAATAGGTATGAACTATATGATTTTTGGGGATAAGAAGTATACTATGTCCTAAATTCACTTTCATAAATGATGTTGGAAGAGAAAAGGAGGGGTTATCGACCTCAAAATGTGATGAAGATACACGAGGTGTCAAAAATGGTTTATTACTGTGTCATATGATAAAATAAGCCCATGTGACTAATTTCTTTCAATTTCAGCTTCCCAAGTGCATTTGGAGGGGAGTTAGAATAAAAAACAGCTTACGGAGGAGAAATCGCTACAGGAAATTTCATTAATGTTTCATCCAAAGGTCAAACAACGTGTGTAGGGTTAGTTGATGATCATAATATGACTTGGATCAAAATGGATCCAAAATGGTGAATCTTAGCGATTTGAAGATAATTTAAGGAGTCTCAAGTAGTGTTATAATTTGAGAAATATGTCTACATATGATTATCGCATGAGTTTAAATTCTGAAATGCTTTTGGAAGGGATATGGTTGGGGTTTTTAGACTTGGTAGTGGGCGTGGTCTGTGAGGTTAGCAATGTTATTTGTAAACTTAAAATCCTGAACAAGCATCAGTTAAAAACTCAGCTCCAGTAATGCGGCATGGCTGCTTACATTTTTTCCCTTATTTTGTTGAAAGTTATTTATTTAAGTGAAAACTGTTAGAGAAGGAATGTTAAAGAGAGACAATTTTAATGCATGAAGGTGAAAAAAGTTATAATGCATTGAGAGGTGGGAATAGCAAGTAAATCTCAGATAGTTATTTTTGTTTGCAATACATAAGAAAAATTTATTTCACCAGTTCTGACTTCGTTCATTAGCATCCTCGCCACCACATTCATACACAAAGAAAAAAGGTGGACTTTTTCTATATAAGTATAAAATACAAATGGTCAAAAATGCAATTATAATGTGAAGACCGGTCCTCTTCCTCGATTAGTCCTTCTCAAGTCAGGCAAATTTTAACATAGACACCTAGCAATTGTTTATATTGAAAACATCAACGAAAATTAATAAAAGAGAAGAACATTAAAGGGGATTAGGCCTGTTGAGAAATGTGAAATTTTTCACCTGCCTCAAAAGTTGTGCACAATATCTATATATTCAATCTCAAATGAAAAAAATCTGTATTCAAGAAATCATTATAATATTATGATGCTCGTTAGTAAAAACACGATTTTTAGTCATGTTTCCTAATCTTCATCGTATTTTGTTCATCTCGAAAGTGAATAAATGAGGTTACGAAAAAACCTATCTGATTTCGCGCAACATCTATAGTACGATACTGAAATAAACACTACCGACGTTAATAAATCCGTAAGCATACCGGAGGCGATATAAAATTAGATTTATACGGAAACATGACTAAAGGTAATCCTGAAAAATAATAAGCTAGATATGAATATCACCGTGGCTTCCAAATTGAATGAGTATTTTAATTGAATTTTTATATCTTCGCAATGGATTTTTAATACGTCGAAAAAAAAAGCAAGAAACGACATTTATAAACGATTGGAAAAATATCTGTGCGAAAAAATTACTCGCTTCGATAATGTGAAAAAAATATCCCAAAACGAACATTACTTAGATCATTAATATCGTATTTTTCGACGTAAAATGGACCTTCGCGTCGCATCAAAACGCTTTTTCATTTATTGTAATCTTAGTCGCATTTAGAAGTAAAGTTTGAGCAGTGAAAAAACTATACAAGTTGACTTTGAGGGACATATAATGGTGCTACACCGGAATGTTAAAATTCTTTGTTCCAGCAGGCAAACTACTACACAACGAAGCCAAGTACACTTAAGAAATAAAACAAAGTGAACGCACTGGTATTCTTTTTCCGTAGGCTGAAAATTTGCGTTCTAAACAAGGAAATATTACATTATTCGAAAGTCGTGTAAGAAAAGTTTTCGTTGGAAAAAAAATTCCGCACGTTTTCGTATACTTTTCAAACACTTATTATGCGCTATGTCTGGAGCGACGAATCTTATTTCCTTTTGAACGCGTAACTACAGCGTAGCAATTTTTTTTTATAAATTACAGGGGTCGGCACCTTTATTTTTTTGTTTGATAAATTGAGAATTATTATTATCGTTTAGAGTTGTGAGTATGGATAATATTTTTCAACGTATATTTTATTTGAAAAAATAAAAAATAAAACTTTTCACTCTTATTTGAATTTGTATTGAGGAACTTGGCGTGCCTTTAATTCTTACACGCCTTTTCGCTGTCGAATTTCAAACTGAAGTTTAAAACGATCATTTAAATTCTTTTCACACAGATAAAAGAATGTTTTAAAAGTACTTGTATCCTGAAAACGGGATAGTTAATTCACGTCGAAAATCAAAGTAAACGTTTCTCATTATTTTACACTATCATCAGCTGCTCGATAAACACTCAATAACGTTTCCGTTGAAAATTTAAAGCTCTTTGTTGCTCCTTATAAGTAAGCAAATCTTGTGAACAGAATTCTATTAAATATTCTCGCATGACGAGAAACTGAGGTAACTAATAGTACAAAAATAATATAATAGGTAAATTATACTATGAGAATAGTAAGGCGGCTCGATTGGTACCAAATGTAGATGAATATACAAAAATATTTTGTCGATTTTAATATATTGATTGATACAAATTTCAACAGACTATTGGTATTTTATACAATATATATATATAGCATGTTTAATCACATTTACGTACTGCAAAAAGCAACCAACAATTTCTAACCATTGATTCACAACCATGAACTACTATTCATTCGTCAATCGCATAATTTATTCAATTCCAATGAAACTAACATGTGATCTCTATTTTACTAAGATCTTCTTGAGAATTCGCGCTTAAAAAACGAATGTTAAAAAAGCACCGAAGCACGTATTCGTAAAAGAGTACTAAGAACGAGAGGAACGTTTCATCTTAAATTTTATATTTCTCCAACACCCGACGCTTTGATGTACCGAAAAAAAACTCCAGAGTCGAGAAAAGCTCGCGGCCAAGAAGACTCGGTGTAACGTGAAACGCTTCAAGCTGGCAAATATACCCTCGTAACTCGATTATTTCGCACTTTCACGCACTATCACCCAAGCGAAGAGTTTTATGCGTTGCACGGACAAGCTATACGAATAATGTGAGTTCGCCTCATATCATACAAATCATACTTCCATGATATATAACTTAGCAAAAGTTTAGATTACTCAACTGAAAATATAAAACTTCCCGAAAGACTTTTACCGCGTACTAGATAAAACTGGCCAGAAATTATGTCCGTCTATAGACGTTCTAGGGTCGCTATATGGTCAATATGCGGCTCTAAATTGATTGTGTGCCATCCTATCAACCCTCGAGGGAATACGTCGCGTAATAATTTTAATGACAAGATAACCATATTAGGATATATTTTTTGAAATATCGTCCCACCGATAATGATAAATTTCTTCAACCGGATAAAAATCGCATCGTCGTATGAGAAATAATGTATCCGCAAAAAACACTTCTAACAAGCAAAAACGTCAACTTCAAAACATTTCTTAGTCACACCTATTTAAAAAAAAAAAAAAAAAAAAAAATTAAGGTAAAAAATAATATGATACAAGCCCACAGATCAAGTTCCCCTCATTTCAACTTAGAACTTGACGGTCGTCATTCACTGTAGGATAGTTTTTAGTACGATCGCTATAAATTGAAATGTCTCACTAATGATGTGACTGTTCAATTGGGGTGAATTCGTTATGTGAGTTAACATTTTTCTTCCAAATTACTGAGCATGGAAAGAAAGGATGGAACAATGTTTATTTCATAACAACACAACTGAATAGGCAATGAATTTATGGAATGGAAATGATTTCATGAACAAAAAGTTCCAAATGTGTGTGAATAAATTTTTTATAATTATTTTATTTTATTACGTATTTTCATGTGTTGTAATTGTAATTGTGAATTCAAATAGATCTCAATTTCAACGCACATATTTGTAATATGTACAATATATATTACGTAATGTAGTAATTGCTAATTTTAAATATTATCATTTGATTACTGCTATTTAATTTAATTTTAATCTTGAATTCAAATATATATCGATTGCAACGCACATATTCGAAAGGTAGGTGCAATATGTGTTATGTAATGTAGTAATTGGTGAGTTTAAAATATCTGCGGTCGTAATACGATCCCCTTACAAGTTAAATTTTAAAGTTTGGTGAAATGAAAATATAATATTTAGGTACATGATAATCGTTGTGTTTTCGTTATTGACGACCGTCAAGTTCTAAGTTGAAATGAGGGGAACTTGATCTGTGGGCTTGTATCATATTATTTTTTACCTTAATTTTTTTTTTTTTTTTTTTTTTTTTAAATAGGTGTGACTAAGAAATGTTTTGAAGTTGACGTTTTTGCTTGTTAGAAGTTTTTTTTGCGGATATCATAGGTTTTTTTTTGGAAAATAATATTTAAAGAAAGTAATGCTACCATCACGTATTTTGTTGAAATTCCTATAAAATGTTTAGCGGCATAGATGGTAAACGAGTAATTGAAGTGCGTATGATTGAGAGGAAATGTTTATTTGAATAATTTTTTTCTTAATTATTCAACTTTTTTTATTAAATTTACCGCCATCTACTCAACAGTTTTGTTTTCGGGTTGTTGGCTTTTGAGATATTCCGCTGCTTCATTCAGAACGTATTTTTTTTATTGAATCGAAATTTCCCGCATAGCCGTTCGGAACCCCTCTATAGCTGCACGATGTGCCGCTTTTCGTGGATCTCCTGTCTGAGGAATACACGTATATGAATTTAAATTTTAATAAATGAATAATACGTTTATATCATAATTACTTACATTCATCATTATTTTGTAACTTTTTAGAATGTCACTTATCAGTAAATCATGATGATTTCATTAAATAATTTTTCGGAAAAACAATATACTTATTTTACAATAAACGCCATACGCAGAGGAAATGTTCCTAGAATTCTGCACATCGTGCAGCTATAGAGAGATTTAGGTTCATTCTGGAAAATGTAATGAAAATTAGGAAAAGTCGAAATTATTATATTTACTGTATTCTATTCAACTACTGAATTACCACACCACAAACAGCAATAGGAGTTCCCTATTTAATTTCATCCTTTTTTACCTACTTGAATGAGAAAAGTCAGATCCATTGAAACAACGTCTATGAATTTCCCCTATTTCAATTTCCCCTTTCGTGCCTTACGCCGTTCCCCTATTTCGTTTTCCCCTCTTGTACATATTCTAAAATTTTCCAAACTTTGCTCAAGGATAGGGAATAGTGTAATGAAGCAAATGAACTGAAATTTGGTACACTTATTGAAAACATGCTGTAGAAGTGCCTTTTATAGTTTTCGTTCCATTTTAAAAATTTTTAAGGCCCATTTGAGGGGGGAGGAGGAGTAAAAGGGGGCCAATTTGGACGAAAACCTCACACGCACTCATTTACATCATGCAGATGAAGCATACAAAATTTCACGTTTTCATCTCTATTAGTTGTCGAGAAAATGAGTTTACTTAACTTCAAAAATTTGTCATAATCGCTTACTTCAGATGTTAATAACTCGGCGAGTTTTTATCGTACAGTAATTATCTATGGCTTATTTTGAAGCTCTTGGCGAGATCTTCAAAATAAGCTATAAATATATCCATTACGACCAATAGTTTCGGTAAAAATTGCATAAACGCTATAGAGTAAATCCTGTTCACAGAATATAAGCATAGTCGGCCGTTTGCTCGTACGTACGCGCACTTTCGTTCGTTTCCATGGCAATTTGGTTGCGTTTTGAACTTGACTCGCAGAACGACCGTTCTGCTTGATAGTGACCTACATACGAATAATCCCAATAGCCAACCATCTAACTAAGAGCAGAGGAAACCATCATCACATAAAATCTCCAACATGGCAGTTAATTGGGATCGAGTACAAGATTCGAGGGTTACAAAATTTCTATCTTACCAAAAATACAAAAGGAATTTTTCATGCTACCATCATCATGTCGTTTCAGCTTTAAATTATCTTTGTCGCGAAATTGAAGAGATTGTTATCACCTCGAACGCAATTTCTACATACTTATTCCAATTCCACCATATCTTTTTTATTTCGCTGTTATCTAACTTCTACTTATATTGCATCTTCCATACAGTAAAAGATTGTTAAAAAGTACCGAAACCGTTCATTGATTTTTTCTCAATATAAAAATGGCTATGAAGCTATGAAAGAATTGTAAAATATAGATGTCGTTAAATCTTTGAGCAACGTAGCAGATTCGCGTTCGATATAAAATACCTGTGGAATTTCAGCGATAGTTTCTCTTAGACTTCTTGTACTATGTTTGTAATGAAATCCACTTTTTAAGATGGATTTTATTTATGTGTACCATGAAAAAAAGGGAGACGGGACGATGAAAAAAAAGAAACGCAATAGTGAATTAATTTAAAAAATTTTCACGGAGGTTAGATCTTGGTAAAAATAATAACGAATTTGTTTAGTATTCAGATCCGTATTGACGCTGAAACTACTATTTTCTCAGAGTTAATATGCATTTGGAAGGTTAAGAGTCGCTAAGTTTTTCAGAATAACTCTGAGAAGACGGTAGGAGGCAATTTTCATGCCTTTATGCTCTTCTCAAAATTGAAGGGGCTATATTCTAGTCTTAAACTAAACCCTCAAACAATGTTAGACTTTTCCAAGTATATGTATTCGTTGAGGAAGTACATGTATTAAAAATTTAAGAATTTCCTGAACTAAAACTTCCTCAAAAAGACAATTTTTGCATTAATTCCACTCCATATGCACTTAGGAAGCTGTGATTTGGGTATGTTAGTGTCCTTAATAGATTCTTTCATATGAGATTAAAAACAAAAAATTTTAGTAATTTGCCCTCTCTCTACTCCTTCTCAAAATTTGAGTGAATCAACAATTTAATTTGAATCGAAAATGCACAAAAATTACTTTAGTGTATTACATAGACTTTTTCACCAAATTTTGATTTCCATACGCAGAAAAGAACATGCAAATGTTGCGCTTTTGCCGTATGATTACCACTGTGTTGAAACGCAAAGATAGGAAGGCCTCTTCCTCTGACACGCCATGCCCAAATCAGGTAGGATACAATAGCTGTCATTTTCAAGTTGAAACTCAGCTAAAATCTCGATTTATATAGTTAAAAATTAATAAGTATTAAGATTCCTTCAAAATTGGAATCGGATCCGAAACTGGAAAAAAGTTAGAACCATAACAATTTTGAAACCTAAACCAGAACTTGAACGGAACCGCAACCCCTACATAGATTCCGGAACTGCAACTGCAACTTTGTGGAAGGCAGATCAAAATTTTACCAACGATGTCATGCTGAGGAAGGAGGCTACCGAAAGAAGTGGAGGATGAAGTCGACGGTAGCGTCACGCAAGTGGCACGTAGGTCCAAGCATCCAAACCTCGGAGATCGGGACGGGTAGCAATAAGTACTCTTGGGGTGGCGAGTAAATGGTCTATGTCACCCCTGTTGTGCACGTTATGACCTGACTCAATAAGTTTTTAATGTGGCATAGGTAGCGCAAGGCCAGTCGTAAGGTAATGCCTTTAGCTTGAAGGCTCACCAGGTATCATAGTCCCAAGTCCCATATGGAGAATCGAGTAGTTATATGGATGGGATCACGCTCACTAGAACTCATGGCTGTGGCACCAAACTGATTGCAGACCACCTCTACCTAGTCTTACGGATAGCAGTTGGGTGGAATGATGTAGATGGAAGGAGAGCCGAGAGAGTGTGCGACCTTCAGCTCGCTTATGGAATAAGTAAGCCAAAAGATTCTGAAGAGGCATCCGGCTGAGAACCTTCGAAAGGAGGGGAGTGGCGGTGCGAGGTGTGGATTGGAGACCATCCCACAATCGAGAAAATACGCGCAAGGCACTGAAACCCACCAGAGAGGAGTACGTTGACCTGAAGGAAGGAATGGAGAGATAACTGAACTTGGAATGTGGTGGAACGTGAGCGAAGCCCGTAGGAGACGTAACCTAGTTGCCAAGGTGCCCCTATCCGTCCGGAAGTAATACTCCAAGCAGTTTTCAAACAAGTAGCATTGCGTGCGGTAGGGAAATACCCGCAGAACAAAAACTAGATCAAGAACCAACACTGTTCTGATTTTACAACCCCAAGCCTGATGTTCGAAACCTTATGTAGTTAAACGCGCCTAACTTTATCTGCGAGTATTAGATTGCACACATCTATAGTCATTCAATGGAGTACATCGCAATAGCATAATGGGGCATACACCAAGTTTCATTTCTAACTCCTCCCATCTCTCAAAAAATTACGAAAGTTGCCATCTATGTTACAGAACGGGTTTCATGAGAAAGTTAATGTAAAGTTGAACTGAATGTAAAATACGAAAAGTTGAACTATTTTCAGAGATGAAACATGACTTTAAAAATTCCAATGATAAAAAAATACTCTTAAATCAAATCATAAGCAATGCTTGGGAGTCAATAACTTTAAACTTAAAGTAGATCAGAGCTAGAGTCAATTGTTCAGCTAAAGCTTCGGTGTCCAAGTTCTTGTGAACTTTATAAATTTCCTAAAACACCAAGCCTGTTAAATTATACGAGTTGAATGAATTCCACTCGTCAATATCATTTGATTAAATTTTGACTGATATTTAATTAATGAATTTCCTTTGTGAAGATCAATAGCTTTCCGACATACAGTATGTATGGTGGAACTAGAAAATCACATGGTCAATAATTAGCTACGAACGTTTAAACATAGGGTAATTTAACATCAAGGCTGTATTATCTCTATACTTACAGATGGAAATTTTTCATCGAAAACATTCCATTCAAATTTTATCGACGGTTCTCATTTTGTTCAATTGATATATTTCACTCTAGTTGCTAGTTTCATATACGGACGAGTATTTACCAGGCGAATGAAAATTTGATAACTTTGACAAATTATTCGATCGTATTCGAAAAGAATTCAGATTCCTACCAAGAATGCAAGGAATTTATTGAATGCTTTAGGCCAAATCTATATGCACGGAGATACGAAGCATTCAATTCAGACAAATGTTTTTCAAATCGTCGACAAAACACGAGGAGATTTCTTAAACAGAAATTTATTGCGAAAAATTGTTTTTCACGAAATCTTATTCACAGTCATGAACTGTACTTTTATATCGTATCTGTAAGTATATTTTAATGCATGTTTTAAATTAGCGATTTGCATTCGCGAAAAATTTCTCATAAAATTGTTAAATACATCTTAACGTACTAAGGATGATGCACGTAGTGGAGGAGGTTGGAATTTGATTCGAAATGGATTGTATGGGTAGTACGGGTTGAGGGAAATTATAAATGGATATTTCGTTTTCATAAATTAATAAATATTAATTTTGTTCACTACCTTTGTACATTATATACTGCATCCAACTGATCTTATTAGCACCCCTTCAAATTATAAAGTACTTTACTCTGAAATTCAGTTTAAACTTCCAAACTTTGAATGTAAAAATTATTAGATAATGAAATATTAAACTATGATTTCTCACTAAATGTTTCAAATGTTTTTTTTTTTTTTTTTTTTTTTTTTTTTTTAATGTAAAAAAAAAATGATTTTAATATAGCCGCAAACTGTGAAGGTGACAAGATTAGTTGGACACAGTTTATAGATATAAAGTGCTCCATCATGACTGGTCAAATTGGCTGTGAAGGGGTCACTCAAATTTTGTAAAATAAAATAAAATAAATTTCAAACGCATTTATGTAGAAATACAAGTATAACTCACCTCCACGTACTTGAACATCACGACTTATAATAGATCCTACGCTGTTGGTAGCCACGCAGCGATAAATAGCCGAATGAACGTCTTGTCTATATTCTCCGGCCGAAAATGGCGGAAATACTAATGTACCGTTTCTTAGCACAGCCCTAACACCAGGTATATCCACCGCCGGAGATCCGTCGGTGGTTGTCCATTCGATCTTAGGCGACGGATGCCCATCGGCAGTACAGTCTATCCAACTACCACTGGAATTTGAAAACTCCACTCTAACAGGCGGCTCCATTAGAAAAGACGGAGCTCTGGAATGGTCTTCGTTATATCTATTCATACATATCGAGTAATCTGAAACACGAGAAAATAATTCTTACTTCAGTAAGCGCTTCATTTCATTGTTCAAAATTCATTCCAAGTACCCGATCAAATTGACGAGCAAGAACGAAAGGTTGTGATTGTTTTATGAAGTAATTTTACAGCCGAAAGCTGGATTTCGGTCGAGAATATTTAGTTAAATCTACGGGGACTTCAAAAGTCGACGAATGCTGTGGTAAACTTCTCCGGCAAACGTTAAAGTGCGGCACCTTGCGGTGACACAGCCCTAATTTACGGTCCACAGCTCGAATTAGGAACTGTATATCTTTTTCGGAATTGCGAATTTTCAAACTCCGTTATATTTTTAAAGAAGGCGACGCGCGAAAACGGCTTCGCAACCAATTTAACAACAAGATACCCGCTATCTGGGAAGTTTTTACGTGTGTCTTAACGCGTTTATACAGCTCCCGAGTACTTGATAAATTTCTGCGGATACCCACTCCGTTCTCGTTCTAACCTCGTATAAATAAGTAGGCTATACGTGGCGCGTGCTACAAGGCAACTTTTTCCCTTTCGTTAATTGCGCTGATGAAATAAAATGTACGGTTTATTATATCTGTCGTATATTAGTTATATACTTAGATTACATAACGTCGCGTCCTATTCTCTTATAATAGTAATTAATCTTTGTCATAATAAATGAAATTTAATTTCACGGTGCCAACATCCGATTTTATTATCCACCGGATGAAAATTTTTAATCTCGCCACGCCTCGGTATATTTTTTCAGGCGCGTCTATTTTTCCTTTTATTTTCTATCTTCTACTGTGATATTTTTCTAAAACGCACTCGACTACGTTTTTCAATTTCGCGCTGCGAAAGGATATTGAATATTGAATTTACCAGCGAAGAGAAAAGACCTGTACAAGGAAGTTTTATCAATTCACGAGTAATTAAATGGCCGTAAAAGGAGACAGCTAGCGAAGAAGAAGAACACTTTCGACCTTCTAGTAAGCTACGAAAAAACCACCGTCGGTGAATTTTTCTCGGATTTTAGCTGCGAAACTATGCGAACGAACATAAAACCTAAATTTTCACTCCTCATCGCACAAAGAATTCCGAGTATTTCGGTAAGACGAACAAAGTATAGCCCGAATAAATAGTAAACACTGATTCATTGAATTTATTAGTTCAAAAAGTATGGCTGGGGTTGCCGCTAACGCATTTCAAGAGCAGACGGTACTGTATGTTATTTTGTTCAACATCAAATAACCGCATAGGGTTTAAAACGGTTGAAAGTTAAATTTAACGCGTTGCTTTGGCTTGGAAGTATTTCTTAGGCAAATTTCGCAAAGCCATCCTTTTTTAAACGATTTTGCCTAATAAGGACACGACGGTTTTAACGAATATGGAAATGTTGGCGGTATTACCCACATGAAAAGGGTATACTAAACAAAATAAACAGGGAGGCTTACATCGTAAATTTATTATCAACTTTTTAAACCACACTGCGAGATAATAGGATTTTATATTTTGCCACATAACGTTTAAAGTGCAGAAAAATCAACTTTGTGGCCAATCAGCTTTGAAAAAATTTATCAAAGTTGAACTCGATATCATCATTTGAAAACTGCTTCCAGGTAACTCTTTATTCCATTCGCTTTTGTATTGAGTCACGTTCCGTTCCTTTTTTACCTCAAGTGGATGATGACATGATCGTTCCAGAATTGTAAATGAAAAATGCATAATTACCAGATTAATTTCCGTTCACTGAATTGTCTTTTTTTTAACCATAGTGAATTCAAAGCCTTTTTCTACTTCAGGAAAAACGGACGTGAAAATTTTCTACAACGCGATCGAAAATTAAAAATGTCCCACTTAAAGGAATCCAGGTAAACGTAACTTAGATTGTTTTATTGAACCAAGTATATTAATTTTTAGCTGTTTGATATGGCAGTGTTCCTTGGGTTTTCTTTAAAGATCGACCTTTCAGTAGACGGAGTTCAGGAACATAATTTTTCAAGTGAGGAGGTCTGTTTTTTTTCATCTCAAAATTTTTTCAACGATATTTATTAATTTTGTAAGTTTTGTAAAAATACAAATATTGAAAATTCGAAAATTTTCAACAGAATTGAAAATTTTTATTTTTGAGATATTTTGATTGTTTTTTCACCCATGAGCTTTATTTTGTTGAGCAAAAAAAATATTTACAGTCATAATTGATGATTGAACGAACAGAGTAGAACTTTTTAGCACATACTATATATTAAAGTTGTATAATAACTTCTTTTACTTTAGGGTTTTTGGTTCCGTGAAAAATAATATCATTCATTTCCACTCGGCAAGTAAACGTTAAGTGTACAAGATTAAAAAAATCCCTATCCTACGGTAGTAACCTTCCTCATTTCTGACTTCGTCTAAAAGTTATGCCAAAGGCTATTCGCTACATGTACTTAAGATTCATAGTGGAGAAGGCGACTTTTATTCATAAAGCGGTTTCCCCCTTTTAAAACATCACCAGGAAATTTTCAGCTTAGTGGAATATACACGCTTGATTTCATCTTTTATAAACGAGTAATAATTAGTTGAAAAGAGAAGAACTATAATTACATAATTATTTGAAATGATGATAGAATTTAAATTTATAATGAAATTAAAATTTGAAAATAAATTAAATTAAAAATCTATATTATTTTTATGATTATTTAATAAAAATTTAATAACATATTCTGAAATGACTAACAACAATTTTTTTTGAATTAAAAAAAAAAAAACAACAAAAAAAAATAAAGTAATTTGAAAAAAAGTTTTCTTTTCCACCAGCTGAAAATATATAATTTTTTCCCCTATTAAATTTTCAAGCAAAATGAAAATGTTAATTTTGTAAAATAAATATACATATATCCAAAATGATTTCGAGCCCTTACTCAATTAGCAAACATAAATAATTTTTAATTCATCTGTAAACACATGAAACTAACGAAGACTCAGATAATTTTTAAAGCCTTGCAGATGTACACATCTGTTCGAAATCGTACAGGAAATTTGCGATGGGCAGTGAAGCGTCTTCGTTCACTGGCGTCAACTTCCGCTGTAACATTTTATCGAGTGAACGAAGCATAAGAAACTTCATATTCGCTTCATTGTAAGCTTGATAAAATTCACGATGTGTGCATAACGTCACTCGAAATACCATCGTAGTAATGCAAGTTCATGTAACTATAAGTAAATTTTATTGCCTCCGCTTCATCATATTCCCCGAATGTTGAGAGAAAATTCAAGTGTTAATAGAATTGCATACTCTAAGCTCCGTAAATAATTTCGAATTTTGTACTGTGATGTTAATAAAATTGCATATGTAAATGCCTTGAACAATTCGAGTCGCTGTAACTAAAACGTCGATAATAAGATCGACCGAATTTTGATTTTTTCGAAAAGTGAAAAGGGCAGGGTCACAATAGTCGTTGAATAACCCCAATAGGACGTCGTCGTAAGGATTTCAGCCACCTGACTAGAGTCGAGGTTTTAAAAATTTCCAAATTAAGAAAAAAATTATCGCGGAACTAAAAATTATTTATGTTTCAAAGTCATATTTTGTCGTCCAAATGCTAAAAAAATTTTAGCCGACGATTTTTTAAAATTTAGTCGTCCAAACAGTTTTTATTATTGTTGTTTTTTGTTTTAAAGCATCAATTTTGGTTACGTCCAAAAGCGATCGACAGATGAGTAATTTATAGGTCATATACACAATATGGGCTTAATTTAGGCTATTTTGGTCTCAAAAGGAAAAATATGCTCAATTTTTTCCTCAAAAAGAGCCTCCTAAGACATTACATTCTTTTGGTATCAAAATCTCAAACTTCAGGAAGCCCTTTGGAACAAACAGCCTAAATTAGGCCCATACAATGCATATATGATCAATAAATTACCTAGGTAATTTGTCATATATTTTTGAAGAGAACCAAAATTGGTGCTTTTTGGAAAAAAATTTAAAAATAATTAATTTAGACCTCCTACATTAAAAAAAAAAATAGCCATTAAAATTCGTTTTTAGTCTTTAGACAACAGCGTATGACTTTGAAACGTGAAATAATAATTTTTAATAGCTCAAAAATTCGTTTTTAAAGAATTAGTCAATAATTGTTTCAATAATATGGAAAGATAAATTACTAAATAATTTTCACGAAGAAGTTACCCATGTGATGTACAACCTAATATGTATTCCTTTACTAAACATTTTTAATAATTTTAAGTCGAGCAGGTTTTCATATGGGGATAAAAAATTACGAAGTCGTGACGAGTACGAAAAAAGTTCAACCTTCGTTAACCTAATTTTAGTTTTTTTTTTTTTTAAACTTATTCAAGCTATCAAGTTTCTGTAATTTCTTGAGCGTTTTCTTTTTATCTTCTCAATACCTATGTATTTAAAACTTAAAACTGAGAAGCAATTTCATAGTTTTACGCATTTCATTTACTTTTAAAAGGTATTTTCAATAATACTTCTGAAGATGTATTTCTTATTTTTCAAAATTAATTCGAAGCGTTTACACGATGCAACTATTTTTCCATCATAGATGCTTTAAAATTTAAAATTTATTTTTACGGTGAAATAATATCCTTGTTTAAAATTCAAGAAACAACTTCCCTCGCAATTTCATTCCATCACAACCCCATTTTAAAACTGATTACCTTCATTAAAATACCGCCGAGAACGATTTCTTTGTTAAATCGAACGAAGGTGTTTTTCCGATGAAAATTTTCGATTTATTAGAACAATAAAACAAATTTAACTAAATGATACGGTTCCATGTTCGAACTTCGTCGAATATAGTATTGTTCTTTTAAAATGTTTAGCTGCGGTAACTTCAAAAGAAGGCGAAAGTATTTTTCGTATTTTAATGAACTGTCGGGCGTGGCTTTGTATTTCGCAAGAACTTCGCAAAGACTCGGATGAAGAAAATTTTCTCAGCGAAGAGAGTTAATACCCCCTTAAACCTTTCGATATTCGTTGTCACTGCCACCACGCTATAACTTCCTGGCTAAAGTTCTGCACTAAGTAATTTAACCTTAATATAATTACTTTTGCGCAATTAACGAAGCCAGCTTGGAATCCATTAGAGAGACGCAATTAAAAAAAAAATTATTATTTATGAAAATCGTTATATTAACGGCAAATGAAAAAAAGAATAATTAATTTTTTTCATTATGCACAAAGATTTTGTAGGGTCGAAGATTTACTAAAAAAAATATTCGCGTTTGAAAGTAAATTAAACGAATGAAAATTTTTTAATAATCACCAAACGCTACGAATGAAATGGTGTAAATGCGAATTTGATGGATATTAACGCGATTCTGGTTCCAGATTTGCCTTGTTTATTGGATTTATATTTTTTTAATTAAATTTTTTTTTTAGAATACCGAATACGCAACTTGAATTTAATTAGATAAATAGTAAATGATAACTCATCTTTCATTAATCCTCCAAGTGTATAAACAAGGAGGATTAATTAATTAAACCCTGTATAGTTGACATATTTGCACCAGTTATACGACCTGGATTTCAAAACGCTCAGGCTACGGCTGTGACCGTGGACTATGTTATTTGCGACAATGGTGTAGTATTTGTATACAGTTTCCGTTTCAGCCATGGAAATTAAATTCAATAGCGATTTGTATTATAACACCTTATAACTGTGTAACTCTTGGGGCTTTCCCTATGGAATTGACAGCTTATAAAATATAAGCTTATTAGTGAACTGAAAACTATACATATAATACACATATCAAAATTTCAGATATTTCAATAGATGCAAAATATTTTGAAAATTATGATTGCTGCATTTTTCATATTACATTGATTCGAGGTTTTTTTTAACGATGAGTATATAGGTGAAACCGTTAGTAATATTTTTTAAATGTCTTTATTAAAACCAAATTTTTGTAGAAAAAAATACCCTTTTTATATCGTGTAAGTATTGAATATAAATTAAAATATTTTCTTTTTTTACGCGCCATGTACCGCCACTGTAGCTAAATACGCGCCAAAGATAGATTTATATGGAGTGATAAAGGCCTATTTGATCAAGGAATTCAATGATAACTCTTCGCAAACTGTACGCTAAGCTGATTGAGAGATCAATTATTTGGGAAGAATTTGGTTCGAAGATGTTCAATATTTTTACTTCAATAAAGACTCGGCGAAAAAAAAATTAATTTCCTTTACGAAATTAAATTTAAGAAATTTTTTAATGTTTTTGTTTATCAGCCAACCTCGAAATACATTGAAAACAATTTGTTCGCTGAAAATAATCGCGGTAGAAAAAGACAAATCTTTTCGAACGCGTTAAAGCGAAGAAATAATATTAAAAGAAAAAATTCCCCGATATTTTCCAACATTTGTTAGCTCAAGATTGCTTTTAAAAGGCGGCAAAACATTTCGTTCGAGTATTTTTTTCCATCGCTCGGCGCAGTACTTCGTAGACGTTTATTTAATTCGAATTGATGTTCTCCTTTTATAGATAAAGATAAGAGAGCAGACTTCGAAATTCGTCGATCAGTATTTCGTACTTCATTACGTACACTCCATGAAATCTTTACTTTTTTTTCTTATCAGAATACAAGTTTTGGTGTTCAAATATACTTACTTATTTCGAAAACACTCAAAGCATTCACCTGTCTAAGCTTGATGAATTAATTTAACGACAAAAGAGGAATTTTAGACGTATAATTCGAAGAAGAACAAATTAAAAACCAAATTAAAATTCTACGTAAGTAAAGTAAACGAAATTAAAACGAGAAAAGAAAGTCAAAGGAAAAGTAAAATCAATTAGCTGTTTATTAAGTAGGCTAATTGTGGAAAAGAACTATCGCTTAAGTTACCAGTGACTTTTAACGAAACGTTCATTCTAATTTATTTTTATGGTTTCATCATTTTAAAATTAATTTTTTTCGTAGTGAATAAGGTGAGTGATCTGAATGAGTCCATCTTAATTTTTGTGTCAACTTTTCACTCAATTAGCCTGCTTCGCCAATTTTTATAAAAATTTATGAGAATTTACTATAAATTGTCTATAGCATAATTATACGCGTGATTTCTCTCCTGTCGCCAACAGTTTCCTTAGCTTTGAAACGTTAAAGTTTTAAGATAAACCAAATGACCTAAAACAACACTCTTACATTCTAATATTCTAATGAAGCTATCAATAGCGTAGATACTGATTTGCTAAGGTAACGAGATGGATCAAGTTGGTCTCCGGAATTTTAATTTTTATCAAAAATCTTGATTAGATTTCATATTTTGATTTGCTCTTCATCCCTTCCTCTTCATTGTCATTTCAAGTTCGAGGTTTTTGTTTATGTTAGTTAAGAATCTGAATATTAACAATTCTTTCCTATAAGATTCAGAATTAAAAATTCAAATTATTTTTTTGAAGTAGATAAATCTAAAATCAAAACTGAATTTTCATTTTTTTTTTTTTTAATGAGATGAAACTCTGGAGTTTACGCCATCTATGCGATAGATATATATGTGCATGGTACATAACATGTATATCATGAACTGGAAAATGTTGTTAAAGTACATATATCTACTAAAGTAACTAAATCAATATTTATTAAACTTTCTATTTTAAATGTTTACAGCTAATCTGAACATTTCTGTAATCTCTTTTCAAGAGTATTAATTTCATTTTTTCTCGGGAACTCAAATCGAAGTTCCCAATAATAAATTATTTTTATTTAATCCAAAATCATTATTATGATATGATCAAAAATCATTTTCTTCGTGATCTTTCCCATTTGCGGACTTGACCTAGAGCACTCAAAAAAATCTCAGTGGAATTTTTTTTTCTTGAATTTAATATTATTAGATTTAAAATTAAAATACAAAAATTTGAAATCCAAAACCTATCATGGGATAATTTGAATTCGAAATCCTGAATATAAATTTTGAAAATGTTTGAATTTTAAACTTATTTACCCAATTTTACAGCTAGTTGTTTGCTATGTTGCAGCAAATAATAAAGAGGAAGAAAGAAATCATGTAACGATATTTACCACAATTATTATTGCCACATTGGCGCATAATATAAGATATCAGACAGTTAACTTCAGTTATTTTCGTGTCAAGAACTACAGCAATTACATAATTATGTTAAAATTCCCCCTACCCTTCCCATATCTACAATACTGAAAGCCATCATTAAAACGCATATCTTTCAGATTTCGCACAGAAAGGAATAAACGTATAAAAAAAATAGATGTCATGTTTTGAAGATCCTGTACACACGTCATCATCGTATAAAAGTTTCACACGTTCTATTTCGAGTAACAAGTGCTGAATATTTCAATTTCAAAACGTAAGAAAGTAAAATGGCTTGAGGTATGAATTCATTTCTAAACTGTGTAAATCAAAATCATATCTGCTTAAATAATGTTATAAAATAATCAATTAGGACAAAATATGCTCAACATCATTTCGATAAAATAAATAAAACAAAGCTAAAAAATAACGATTATTTGAAAATGTTGAATTTTGAATTAAAAATGTATATATTTTCACGCGCGAAAAAATTCGAATAAATTTAAATAATAAGTATTCGTTGTTGTAAATCTTTTTCATGGATTTCGGACACCTGTCATCAAGAAAAGCGTTTATTCAAAATCATATTCGAGAAAATGTAAAAACAATCGAATATTATTACATTCAAATGCTTCATAAATTATCACTCGAAACTGCATGAGGTTTATATTTAAAACAAAATACTCCTCTAATTCTATATGTTATGTTAATGTAATCGCATAATTTATTGCGCCACTACGTTGTTATTTCAATTGCAGCATCGCTATTGGTATCACATCGAAGCGTCTGGGGACCGGAAGAGAAATACAGTTATATAAAATACGAAACATATACGTTACAGAAATATTATTTATTCGCTACGGCGAAGGAATTGCCTATGAAACATATTCTTTCAATTTGTTCAGTTAGGCGTTGTGCGTTGAGCGCCGATATGCCTGTACGGGAACACATGTCGCATATTTTTCAATACGAGACCTTTCACCTTACATAGAATTACTTCTGAATGAAGAAAATTCCCGATAAACTGGTAATAATATTATAGAAACGCTATCAGATTTTCTGAGCATCACTGAGTGGAAATTTTACTTTATCTAGGGAGATTTCCCGAAGGAGCCGAGTTAACCCACAACTTATCTTGCCTTTTTTTTTTCCAAGATTTTCTATTACGACGGGTATCTGAAATTGTAAAGAAACTGATTTGTCCTCACAAAACCCTCTAGATGAACGATGCTAAGACGGTTTTTTTTTCTCTACGTCACTGCTCTCGCTATAACGCTTTAATAACTACTTTCTTTAAGTTCTTATGGTACGCGCAATCGTTTTTGAAAAGAAGGTATCTTTTGCCTTTGTTGCGAAAAATTTTGTAATGTCTGCGAATACATAAAGTGCTCTTCAAACATGTTTTATTTTTCTTGCTATTGAATATGTTGTCTTACGCCGGATTTTTAGACTTTGTCGGATTCTCTTTCACTGACGCGAGTAAGGGTAAGTAAGCGTCGATAATGTTGGCTTTTCATTTCCAATACAGTATTCGACGTGGCGTTGAAAAATATAGAGTTTTTTGTCAAAACGACGTGAAAAGAAAACCGCGCACGATTATATATCATTCGTTATAATCGTAAGCATTTAGTTGCGATAAGAAGTTGCATTTCATATTTCATAATAATATGTTATTTTGCTTCATAAATAAATACATCAATCTGGTATCTTTTCGCAGTCGAACAATCGACGGTTTCATGTGTCTCGCATATGAATAGACTATATTACGTGTAATAGCTGGAGGCGCCCTTGACGTTTGAATTTCAGTCGCAGTTTCTTTCGTGTTTCTTTAGGGTGATGGAAATGATTTTTTGGTACTGCGATGGAGGTGTGAAATAATTCGGGTCGTTGATAAGTTAATATCAACGATGGCTGAATCCGATGCTATTTCTATATCTGTTGCTACCCTTTTCGATACTCTTTTAGTTTTTTGTTTATTCAGGGAGATGGATAATGATTGATGAATGTCGATAATAATTTACTCGGTTGGAACGAATAATTTTCGTGCAAACAATATATGGTTGGGTTTGGAAAGTACTTTATTTTCGAAAGAGATTCGGATCTTATTTATAGTAATTATGTAAGCATATGCAAGGCCGAAAAGAAAGAGGCGGAAAGAGGACAACGTATCACAGATGTATGCTTTCTGAAAAGGTCTGGAGGTCACAATATTTCTAAAATAAATAGCTTGAATTCACTTCGAACTAAATTTGATGGGCGTAACCTGCAGCCTTTGGTGGCAAAGTACTTCGCAGTGATTATCAAAAAATATTTAAAAAATAAAGATTACATTTTTCATACATTTTTCCTATTTTTAATTTTTAATTTTTTGATCTTTTTGCTTATTTTTTGAATTTTTGAATTACATATTTCCTACATGTTTTGGGTTTCCTAAATTTTTTTTTTTTAATTAATATGCCTTCAAATGATACAAAGGAACCATAATATACCTAATGTTTAAATTAATTATTAAATAATTCATTATGTTAAAGTTATATGCATCTTTTCAAAAATATTTTTTAATTAAATAAACCAAACTAAAAAAAAATTATTAATACATTTTATACAATTAATTCCATTATTAAATTGTTTAAATAAAAAAAATCTTATCTACACTACTTTGATATATATATTTTTAAAATGCCTCCGAAAAATTTTAAGAGTAATTTCTCTATTTTCTGGATAACTTTATCATGTAAGCGAATTCTTCTAAATTTTTAAAACTTTTTTAACGATTTTTTTTACACTTTTGCCAATTAAGAAAAACGCACACACACAAATTAGATATAATTTTTAATGACTATTAGCTCAAAAAATTTTTATTTGGCTTGTAGTTATGTACTTACCTACCGTATAGGAATCATTGAAATCCAAACAGGCAAAGCTCCGAATTCCTTTTTGCAATAAAAATTTGTCATGAACTGCAATTTTGTCCCTTTTATTTTATTTTTCTTAACAAAAAAAGAATCAACCACGATTTTCTCATAATCGAGTATATGATGAAAAATTAATTTCTTTTTAAGTTGCATCCTTGCTTGGTTTTTGATTTTTTTTTCATTTTTGACATTTAGATTTTACGGAAGTATTACGAATTGTATTCGCTCCTTTTTTTAGAGCAGGGATTTGTTCATTGTTTGTCTGGATACCTATTGATCGTACGGTATGTACACCTTGATCTACGCTGCACAAGTCAAAGAAACATCTGTTAATTTCAATTAAATTTTTTTTTCTTTTGTTTTAATGATCCACGAGAGGGAAAAAATTATAGTTTTCAATTCACCAAGTACTAAATCAAAGTTTACTCCTTACACCGTAACAGACTTCTTGTCCTCAATAAGTATATCCACTGTTTCAGATCAAAGTTGGGTCAGAGACTCTCCGTGCAGAGATCTGGGAGTTACTTTTTTATATTTTTGATTTGTCTTAAAAATGATGCACTTGATTCAAAGTTTGAGAGGAGCTGAAGGACAGCACAAAGCCTCAAAATTTTCAGTAATGAGATAAGGACACAAACATATTCGAACTTTAGTCTCTAAATGAATTTGGAAGAGAGTTTAAGTACCTAAATAGAATTTCAAATCTCTTGTATCTCCTTACCTTTATATTGTGAGGTGAGTGGAAAAACAGAATATGGCTCTTTGAATTTGGATCATAATGAGTGATTGCAAATAAAAAAAAATTGGGTGTTTATCATACATATATACTTACATATGGTCTAAAATGAACATATGAAAACACTATTCGTCCCATTACCTCTCCTTCATAAATTATGTCTATCAAACTGGTCAACGATTAAAAAAATGAAAATAAAAAATTGTAGGAAATAAAATAATGTTGGAAAAAAGAGGAAAATATCAAAATAAATTTTTTTTAACATTTTGCAGCTTGAAAAGAAAATATGAAAATCAATTTTCTTCTCATTTCAATCATCTTTTTCCATACCTCTAAGCTCGAGTTCACTAATTCTCTGCTATTTGAGGGTTCATAAAGCTACCTTCAAATTTAGAATATCTTTCACAGTCATTACAAATGGTCGACAACATACAGTTATGCATCTTCACCCCCTGCGTGCAAAATTCGTTAGCCTATAAGAGCTATGTATTATTCTAATTAAAAAGTGAGCTAATAACAATAGAAATCTCCCACATCTATAAAAAAGAATACCTATTTTTATTTATCATTTAAGGCTAACATTTGAAGAATTGTTTATCAGCATAAGATGAATGAGAGTTCCAGCATCTGTCGCTTTATAGTGGAAAAGTCCATTTTGCACTTCGAGGAGAGCCGACTTTCACCCCATGTTAACGCTGGAGGAGCCAGCATTACGACGATCGTTGATACTTCACAATGGTAGCGCAAAACTGAACGTCGTCGGGAAAAGATATAGCGTATTTTAAAGAGTTTTTATCGTCCGCAGTCCCACCAAATTACTGTAAGGCAATTTTTTTAAAGAATAGAAAAACACATTAAGACCTTTATAAAAGTTCTTTTATAACCGAAAAACTGCATTATTTGGTGAAAACGTTTCCAACAAGCCGAACGGCTATTACCAATGGAATATTGTTTACATTTCGTGGTTTCTGAGATGTGTTTTTCTTCTCTATTTCTCTTTCTATTCGACGAGTATAGAATCGAAAGAATCCCAATAAGTAAGGATGACAAGCGATTCGTGACTCTGTTATTTGGTGGAGCTAAATTTAACCATTTAACTTTGGTCAAGTTAGCTTTCACACTTGGAATAACTATGTGATGGAGAAAAATCTATAACTTGTTTCAATTTATCATAATTCTTCATTGTGTCATTTTAAATTCCATTAATTCGAATTGAACAGATTTTCAGTTCTATGTGCGTCTGGCATGAAAACAAGAAAAACCCATATAATCGATAACGTCACGCAAAACAAAAATCTAATTCTTTAAGAAACAATATTCTCTGTACCTGCGTACTTACTTGTGTATTTTTTATTCTATAAGTATGTCACTATTATGAAAATCACATAAATAATGGCTTAAATAAATTTCTGTTTTTGATTCATAATTTAATAAATTTAGGCTAAAGAATCTCAAATGTTCCTTTTTCAAATTTTTTATTTGACTAAAAATGATGAATCATTCATACTTCGAGAGGAGTTGAAAAGGTTCAAAAGAACTCAAAATTATTGTCTTAGTTAATAGAATAAATAGAGGTCACATCTCAACATTTTAGTTTTTCAAGTTAGGCTGGGAGTGAATTGAAACTACAAATTAGACGATGTTTCATACCAATCGAAAAATTTTTCAAATCCTCCAAATTTTCAGTTTTTCACAAAATACACTGGAAAAGTTCAAACTTTGTGTATAAGGTTATTTAAAAACCAAAGTGTGAGTTATCAAACTTCATTTAAAATGGATTAAAAATGGCGAATAGCCAAAGTTAAAAAAAAGAACTCTAGAGTATCTCTGAATAACTTGAATTTGATAAGCATGGGCATAGACTCCAACACATGATTAAGTGATAACTGTATGAATTACATCATTATTATAAATTTAACTTCACAGATGATGCCTATCAATTTTTGCTCAAGTTAGCCGGGTAGTAAGTAAAGCAATTACAATATATTATTAGGAAGTATAACTTTTAAACACCTTGAATTTTTAATTACTATATTCTTCACCATTTACCTATTCCCAAGAGCATTTTAATTTCCCAACAATTTTTGTGTATCTAAGATTTCAACTATAAATACCAAAACATATCACACTTACTAACACGAAATTTTTACTTGGAAAAATTATTCATTAGCCAAGCATTTCTTACACTGGAAGAAATACTCTAGCATTGTATTCATTTTTGGGAATAATTCCAACTTTTGCAGAAATGACTGACGTAAATATAAAGAGTAAGGCAGGGGAGAACTAGAATCAGCCCAAAGGCAGAAATTATTTTTCGGGTCCCTATTTAATTTTCTCTTAAAGCCAATGAGAATTTCAAAACAATTTAATTTAAAAAAATTCTAATTCAAGAAGTGAACCCTGAAATTCAGAAATCAGAGTCCTTTAGTAGAAAAGCAGAATCAAAGGCATTCTACCTCTTGCTCTTTTTTCTCCCTGCCCTTGAAAGGAAGTTTAAAGTTTAATCGATACAGAGTGTTTTTTAGCTAAGTTTTCAATTTAAAAAGATAGCTATTATAACTACCTGATTTGCTTGTTATGATGTAGAGAGACTCTTCGTAAAATTCCACAAATCAACTTTTTTGTTTTCTTATTTGCTTCGAAACGATGGTTCACTCAAATTTTGTGACGAGATGGAGAAGAGGAGGAGAAAGTTCTATCAAAAAACTGGTTTTTGGAAAGTTTTGAGTCATTTTCAAACTCTCAGTAACTTCTTACCAAATCAATCAGGAAAAGTCAAATGTCATTATGGGGAATTAGTCGGGGACCAAAATATGACCCCTCAAATTTTGGTCGAAATTGATTCAAAATGACGAATGGCCAAAATTTGAAAAAATGCTTAATGAGCTCAAATAGCTCAGATTTGATGAATAAGGACTTATATGGTTACTAGTTAATGAGAAGTATGCTGTATGCTAATTTATCTTCACACGTGATTTTAGAAGGAAAAATGAGGAGTTATTGTTCTCAAAATGTGGTATGATTGAAAGAAAGGTAGAAAAATTATGATTACAGTAGTCAGTACCAGATGATAAAGTGAGTCCAATTGATTAAGACATTTCAATTTGAGTTTTTCAAATTAATATGGAAGGGGGTATGGCAAAAAGCTGTTTTCGGAAGGGAAATCATGGCAAATAATTTCATAAAAGTGGCATATCTCCTCACCATTATTGACCTACAAATGTCAAACTACTTCGTATGTGGGGTTAGTTGAGGGTTAGAATATGATTCCTGAAATATGAGTCAAAATTGATCAAAAATGGCGGATGGCCGAAATTTAAGGAAAGCTTGAGAAGTCTCAAACAGCTAAAATTTGAAAAATACGAGATTTTTTGATTATTGTAGACAAAAAGTACAATGTATTTCAAATAAAACTTCCTGGTTGCTTTTGAGAGGAAGCTATGCTGCATGGCTGCTTATGTTTTTTTGTTGTTGTTGTTGTTGTTTAACATGAATAATCACCAATTATTTACTTATTCCAATTCGCGAAACAAAATATCAAAAAACGAATAAATTAAAAAAAATTGAGCTCCTAAGCCTTTCGCATTAAGAAAACTCTGTTCGCACTGCAGTCCTTAATAATGTTGTTCGGCGCACACATTTGTGTAATGCAACGCGCAGAAAAAAACCATCATCGCATTATTTTCATTTTATGCAAAAATACGTCTGACTGGGAAATGCATGAAAAAGAGTTGACTTTCTTGCATTGTTAGTCCTTGTTGTACAATTATTACAATCAGTTTGGCGCAATTTACCTAACGTTCTTTTTTAAACCACAATGCTATCATTTCATCGACCCACTCGAACTCATTCATTTGGCGTTTTAATGTAGATTATATCTGTAGCTACTTGCATCTTTTAACGAGCCCTGACGTTTGATAATTTACACCGCAACGTACACGACGTTCGTAAAATTTTATGTGGTACCTAGATGAAATGTTATATTTTTTAAAGAATAATATAGTTTGTCTCGTACATCATGCGAAAAGAAGTTTAATCAGAGTATATATTTTTTGTGGTGCACCTATCGTGGATATTTTTTTTTTTTTTAATTATTTATTAAATTTTTTTGTGTAATATTTTTATATAAATTTCATAAATATTCAAAATATTTGACATAAGATTTCAATTAGGATGAGAGACTTCGAATACAAATTTTTATTTCAGATCCGATCTGTCAGAATCCGCATATTCAACAATACGAGGCTATTACATAATAAATTAAGATAATGAGAAAGTACGCATAAATTAGCAATAATAGGAAACCGAATACGTACCAACCAATACTATTTCAATAATAAATTGGAATCCCTAAATCTGACCACATGTCATTACAAAGATATTAATAAACATTTGGAAAATTTATTCATAAATTCATTCGCTAAAACCTCTTCAAATGCTATGGAAAATTCCTTCAGGTAGCACAAAAATCTACTCAACAATTCAGCCGTATAAACCTATAAAATGGCAATCCGCAAACCTCATGTAGCCATCTCGTGCACATATAGGATAGAAAAACACGCGCCTGTAGAGATGAAATACGCCCAAATCGCTGCCACTAATTGGTAATTTACAGCTGGTTTCGACACGTCTATACGAACGAAACGGGGAATTTAGGGCGCCGTTCGATGTGAATATAGCATCTATAAATTTCATCGGAATTTTACGAACACCGGGTATCTGTCGAATTATATGAAGTTTTGTCGGCTGGCGGTATAGAGTTCGTTAGCCGTGGCGTGTTGAAAGCTCTTGATTTCCCAGGAGACTATTCATGTCCTGGGCATATCCTTCAGTTGAAGTACTTTCCATCCTCGATCTCCTCCGGTCGCCACTTTTATCTCGATCTTCAAAACCCTTTTTTCCGTCTCTTTTCAACCCGCTGTCTATTCGCTAATGACGTTATTTTCCGTTTCTTTCGGCGGATCGGTTTTACTTTTTTATTTCGTTTCTTGCTCGTCGTCGGGCGCTTTTACGCGTACAACGTTTTCGAGTGCCTTATTACAAGCCGGCGCGCATGTGTGAGTAGCACGCGGCGTGTGAATTAGTGGAAATGCGGGGAAGGGGAATTTCTTTAGTCAACGAAAAATACGGTCATTTGGGAAACCGGGAAATAGATTTTTTTGGTCATTGTTTTTTCCATAGCGGCGAGTAATGCAATTGTTTGGAGAAGAAAATCTGGTTCGAGAGATTTTTTATGTAAAATAGAATTATTTAAAAGGCTAAATTGGGTTTCGGATTTCATTTCTAAAAAAGATATAGAATGTGCGTTCATGTTGAAAGTTGAAATGCTACATCTCTATCTATAAAATTCTAGTGATACTTTGACTTTTTTTTCGACTCGCATATCAGTAAAAAAACTTAAAACTTTCGTCATAATTGGTTCAATTGATAAAAGTCGTGAAATGAAAATAATTTCCGTCAAATCTGAATTCAGTTAACAATTTCGAGACTTCATTTCTTATTTTAGTTATCACGCCATGAAAAACTCTTCACATCTCTGTACATTGAGTGTGGTAAAAATTGATGTCTAGATTTTATTTGAATTTGGTGAAAATTATTTCCATTTCATAACCTATATTGATACTATAGGTGAAAAGTATCAACATTTACGTAGAACTCTCTTAGCATGTAAAATTCATACAATTTGTGATAAAAAACATATCAATTTTTTTTTTGGCAGCAACCACAAAATTCAACAAATTGAACAAAAAGCATGCCCTTTCCTTTTTTATTTGCTTTCCCTGACATGAAAATTTCTGTTTTAATTAGCGACCAGTTTTTTGGAACATTAAAATGATATGACATGAACTCAACTATGCATCACAACTATGGTATGTCACTATGTGCTTCAGATGCCAGTAAGGTGGGACAGTACAGGAAAGGAATCAATATTTGAAGTCTTTTCCCCTTAGCTTCAAATATATACCCGCCTCTCTATTCTTCTAAAAAGCAGCATTAGCTCAACAGGTGATTTACCATTTATACTCTTCGGTTCTTCTATTCTGCTGTTCTGTAATATTTTCTGAAATTATTACCAAGTATTTCTAATCAATGAAGAAGTTTATTAATGTTACAGAGATCTGTTACAATATCAAAGACTATTTACAGATTTTTGCTAGAAATTTGATCACTTGTTTGGCTACTCTGGGTCATGTGAATAGTAACATACATTTTTTTAAAGGTGTTACGTACTGATCAGAATTATTTTTAATTTCACTGATATAAATAAAAAATAACTGGTCTTTCTCTTTAAGTTGAAAAATCACAAATATGTGAGCGTGAAGGAGAGAAAAAAAATGTCGATAAAATTTGTAAATTAATAATACATTTTAAACAAATCAACATTTGGAAGAAAATGTTAAGTGTTTTTGAGCAACACAGTTCCTTTTTTAAAGCGTTGCTAAAACACACGAGCAACATAAATAAGTAAGTTGCTATCAATGCTCGATGCAATGTAACGTAATGCTTGTTATTAAATCAAGTTAAAATCTCTTATAAAATGGAAAACGATACATCCCGGAGGTGAAATATTTCATCATACCAGACCTTATCTCATTTTACGAATTCCCAAAGTTATTATGCCTTTTAAATGAAGTAATGAAGATAAGCTAATGCAACTTTTGTTGGGAATTAAATAAATTTCGTTAATAGAAGCAATATCTGTTAGGAAAAAAAATTAGAAATTTAAATTTAAATTATGTGTTCAAGTCAGTACTACTACAATATGGAATAAGCATATTGGACACGAATATTTTTAATTCTATGGTTGCATTGTGTTTGACAACTTGATAGCTTTTAATTTTATGCTCAGATTTTGATCCATGTAATGTAACTTTGAATCTCCTACCTTATGTGCACATTTCTGCGGCAAATAGATATACATAAAGCATCATTTTAAGCTTATGCATGATATACTTACTATCAAACAGAGCTTAAATTAATGTCAAATAGATATCAACATTTTTTGTTAATTAGAAAAAATTATTATATCTATTGACATCCAGACATTAATTCAAGCTTAACTTGAAAATAAATCTATAAGATGTTCATAAAACATGTATAAGCTCAATATGGTGTTTTTCCTCTATTTAATTGCTATGTATAAATAGAAATAGAATATCTATTAGCCATAGTGTGCACAAATAACAGACATATCAAAAAAGACTTTTTTTATTTTCATATAGGTAATGTCTTTCATGAGCAACTGAGTATAACACATTACTTTCGAACAGCACCGCAGAATGACGTTAATGCATATAATCACCAAGACCGGACTTCATGTCTGATAATTACTTGAATATTATTCAGGCACGCAATTTCACATTGATAGTACATTATAGCGGCGTGTTGGAGGTTCTGGAACCTCAGATGCTGACACTTTGGGTTATTCAAAAAAGGGAATGACGCTAAAAGATCTGGATAATTATAGTAATAGCTCTAGAATAACAAAAACTGATTCCTTGAAAAATTACTAAAAATAAGTGAATATTAAGTTCGGCAGCTACAACCTATGAGACCTTTTACTCTGACGATTTTCAATCAACGTAACCTAGTTTCGATACATTTTGAAATGAACGCTCTTACCAGTATTTCGATCAACCGGGATAAAGGTAGTGGATTTTTTGAAATAAGATTATACTTTGAAGATATATCAACTTTGACACCTTAAGCTCGCTAGATGCTTTGTTCTGACAATATTTCAGACAACTAACTTACTCTCAATCGATTTTAGAATATTAACGTCTAGTAGTAATACGATGAAAGATAATTTTTCGGAAGAAGGCTGTAATAGATACAAAATTTAATATTATTTATTCGTTTTTGGTATTTTATTATTATTATTATTATTTTTTTTTTCGAAAAATGACCCAGGGTTTTTTTTTCAGTTGCTGGAAATTTTGTGCGGAAAATATTTTATTTTCCTTCACTTTGAGCGATAAGTTGATTTTTTCATAATTTTCACGATTTTTCCCATTATTTGAAATTATTTCCCTTTCACTTCATTTTAACAGAGAAATTTTCATGGCGACGTAAAACTGGCTTTTTGCAATAATTTTTTCGTGCTCCAAATCAGCGATTTAAGGTCTGAAAGATTCCCTCGTTAGGACTAAGGAAAACGCTTTGAAAAAAAAGTAATCGCCAAATTAACAACTCAAGAACAAACTCTTGAAAATAACAGACTTTTAAATACTTCAAATAATGAAATATTAACTTGGGACATTTATTATAACTAGAGAATTGAAAGAAAAACATTTTTACGATTAGGATAATAAATGTTAGCATGCATCTACACCATACAAAATTGCGATATTTTCAAATTTTAGCACCTTGAAGCTCCTTATGTTATCCTTAAATTTTGTGGATTCACCATTTTGGATCCATTTTAAGTTGTCGGCAATTCAAGGAGTCATATTCTGATTCTAAACAAACTATAATTGCACAAAGTTTGACTTTTTTAGATTTATTTGGTGAGGAGATGTGAAAGATTCAACAAAATTTCATGAATCAAAATCCCTTCTAAAACCCACTTTTTGGCCTAACTCCATCGAAAATAAACATAGGCTGAAATTCAGATATATTGGTTTCCTTGTTTTGTTCTTTCACATGATATCAAAAACAAAAAGTTTGAGGAATTTGATCTCTCTCTAGCCTACTTCAAAATTTGAGTGAACCATCATTTTGTCTGAAACAAATAATTCAAAAAAAAAATTTTTGCATATTTTCATTTAAAGTTTTAATTCACCAAATTTTCAGGAATTTTTATTCCATATCAACTTGCGCTACGTGATGAGGAAATAAAATTATATACCTAATTACATAAAAAAATTGAACATTCGACACATGGTTACAAATGACTTGATAAAGTCCTGAAGGCAAAGTATCCCAATCAGGTAAGCTGTAACAGTTATCATTTTTAATTAAAAACTCGGCTAAAAGAGAAAGGAAAATTTGTTGGCAGAATTTTCATAAGCTTTCTTTTTGGTAATACTCGTGTCTTAGTCAAGCGCGTGCTTGTTGCATTATTATGAGCCAAAAAGTATATTACATGCTTCACCATTTGTGTATGACTGAGACGACGCGACGTAACGCATGGAATTCCTAGTGGGTTTCTGCAGACAGTGCAGAGTATGATAAGAATAGTGTATAAAAACTATACTTATACCTACATGAATTTAGCTTGTCATCAATTATTTCTATTTTCCTTTCAATTTTGGTTATTCAAGTAAATAGAAAAATAAATTATTCAATTAAAAAATACGCTCCAGCGTTCATCACATGATTTACTTTAATTTTAAGTTCAATCACATAAAACAGGGCTATACATTTCAGAAAGTGAAATGATTGGCGAATTCAAATTCTTAGCAAACAGAATATAGACGAGCGCTATTTTTTCATCATGGAATATTTTATACACTACCGGTTCATTTTGTCTTCAACTACCATATCTATATAGCGTATTTCTTATACTCGTATAGATACAACGTTTCCGCATTATGATTTCAAATCAAGCTTTACATTATTGACATTTGTTTTCGGTTCATGTTACGTAAGTGTATTGAACTTTCGTTGATCCCAAGACAAATACAATCGTAATACATTGCGAACTATGGGTTGTAAAGCTTTCACATGTTTCCATATTTACTAAATAGATACTACCTATATTTCCATTTTTATAAAACAATATGTCGTGCATATCTGTTTCAAAATATCTTACAAATACAATACACATTTACGGTGTTTATTTAACCATTATACAAATACTATAATAGAGAGGCAGCAACTAGAAGGAGATGTGCTGTATCGATGTTTTGGACAAGTATCTACCTAGTACTATTTTGCAGTTATCATTTACTTAAAATCATTGAAGATTTAAAATATTTAATCATAAGCCACGCTGAAATTGACGAAATACTAATAGCAACGTAATTCTCAAATTTCTCAATTTCAATGCAATTCATTACATACGAAAGTATATTAATTGAATTTCTACACCGATTCGTCGATAAAATCGCTCCTACGAATTTTAACGTAATCACCGCACGAATAAGGAATACGGAGGGATTTAAAAATAAGCTATTGTATTCGCGTATACTTAAAGTACTCCATTCATCGTTCAATAGTACCCGAATTTAATCCACAAACGAAAGAGATTTTATCGCTATACGAACGCGTATATTTACAGAATTTCTTTCCGATAACAATGAAAGACATTGGTAGAGTTAGGTTGTACAGAAAAAGTCAAAAACACCATCAAAGCGTTAATTCGTCTAAAAGTTTTAATCTAGTGAATTGTACCGAAGTAGATTCACCCTTTAGCAATCGCATTCGCTGTACGGGAAGAAAACGTTGGGATGAAGAAGGCCGTAGATTCAAATGAGGGTAAGTCAATATTTGCTTTCGCGAGTAGATGCTTAGAGCAGCGGATATGTCACGTACAACCACTATAGTACCCCCTGAAACACGACATTACACCACCTAAATACAAATTTATTTTCTCCATCGTACGCAGAGACGACGGCTGGTCGATCGTATAAAAATTCTACGAAATTGGCGACTCATTATATTCCTCTATTTACGTTGAGATTTATGGAAATATTTTTTCCGATACTCGACTATGTTAATTTTGTCCTTAATTGAAATTGCTGTTTTCATATCCTACCTGGAAGCATTTAAGATAGCGCATTTCCAACGTCAACAATTTTAACATATTTTAAGACAGGCTAAAAAGCTTTTTAGACGTGTCGATACCGTAATATCTTCGCCATGAGTTATAAAGTTTTTCAGATTGAAATTTGTCAGATTCTGTCCATCAATATTATTTTTTTCCGGCAAACGAACAAATTTCATTTTTCTGGGTTCAGTTAATTCTTCTCAATCAACCATGACGAAGCGAAAGTTGAATAAAATATCGTCGAATCAATAAACATTTCCAGATTTCATTCA
The DNA here is from genome assembly GCA_009761765.1 of Phenacoccus solenopsis. NCBI lineage: Eukaryota > Metazoa > Arthropoda > Insecta > Hemiptera > Pseudococcidae > Phenacoccus > Phenacoccus solenopsis. Next base: position 32,555,915 of record CM019752.1, read on the forward strand.
AAGTCGAAAAAGAAAATTCAATTAATTTTTCCTTTCGACGACCATAATTAATTAAATTTATACCATAAAGCTTCATTAATTACGCGATTGATTAATTTATTACAAAGCGACGCAGACGCTGTTCACGACCATACTCGAATTTTCTAAAATACGAGAAAAGCTTGGAATTCGAAAAAGCTTCATGAAAAACCCGAACTTCGAACGCGATTTTTGTCGCTATATCCGGCTTTAAAGAAAGGATATCACAATAGTATATTAGAACGGAGAAAGCTGATAATGTGAGTGGTGCGGTGTAAAGTAATCGCCAAGTGTGATAGACTTTTTATTTATACACCTTTCTTTTCCACGTGTTTGATCGACTTCGCCCTAAATTCAATTTTCTCTGTGGATAGACTTTTCATCAACGAATCGAGCTCGCTTCTTTTTCCCCCGCGTCTTCAATTGAGAATTTCTAGGGTTTGTATTTTTATGGGAAATCCCTTAGAAATCATAATGGAAAGTAAATATTACAGAAGGTTTTCTAAAATGGGTCGTGATATAAAATTCTTTATTTTAAAATAGTACCCATCAGGCGAGAAGTGAATATGTCATTATTTTATATTTTCCGGTTTGAAATTCGTCGACAAGATTCGCCCATTTGTGAACCTGCTTGATTCTCTTTTTTGCGAAAAAGTTCCTTTTTTCAGAGGTTTTCAACTTTTAAAGAAAATTCGCGTAAAAAGTTTATACGGATTTTTAGTGTTTGTCCTTTTTTTGCTGGTTTTGCTTCGTCGCAAAAAGAGGAACGCACGTGTAACTTTATTGGACTCAAATTGAAATCTCGTTTGTTGTCGACAAAAAGCAAAAAGCGTGAGTTCGCAACATACAAAAAAATATTTTTTTCTTCGTTTAAGAAGGTTTTTTGTTTTCAGCTACAACGCGTTATCTTTCATTAATTAATGTTAAAAATGTATTTAAAATTTAACTTACGTAGAGAGACCTTTCAAGAATAGCAAAAAATTTTTAAGCTCGTAGTACAATAATAAAATAAAATTTTTAAATCTTTTCATTCAATTCCTAGACATTTGCTTTTTGCAAAATATGGATAAACACGAATTATTCGGGGGAAAAAATGAATTAAAAATATTTCCGCCCCAGCCATCGCTTCCGCTCTGGCTGCCCGGTTTCACAATACATTGATGGCGAGTACTGCGCCTGATTTCAACTTTTATTGTTTTCTTTAATACAACGGGAAACGACTCTTGACGCGAAATACTAGTTCTATTCAGTCAACACAAGAGGCAGCTACTACTCGGTATGACGTGATTATCACGTCTGTACCCACATTAACGTTAATAAGTAGACTACATATTTCCTGAAATACATCCTCGAGCTCGACAAAAAAGATCACGAATATACGCACCCTTCCCAGCTCTAATGTGCAAGTTAAGTAGGCTTTTTCATTAAAAAGTTTTTCGGTTAAAATTAAACCTTCAGCTACATTCACCAGGTACACAGTTACACACATGCGGCTAATTATTTAAGCATAATATGTCAAATATTTTATTCGGGAACTTTGTTAGTTCGTTCACATTACGATGGGTACTTAAGCTCACAATGTATCGTAATTTAGAGCTGAAAATAAATTAAAATCTTTAACCATTCTATAAATTACACCGACGTTTAAAATTTAAACTAATCGAATTATGTATTCAACGGGGATTATCGTGTTTCGTAATTAAACCCAAAAACGCGAAGCAAACTGCTCACACTCTGCATATCCAGTATACATACATATATATAGTATGTACCGAATATACCTACGTGGGTATATAAATAAAAATCTCCTGATAGTTACCTTACAAATGAGATCACTCCCGTGAGATGTTTTTTTTTTTAACCATTTCAATGGTATTTGGAGACTAATTTGCAGTCGATATAGCGCTTTGAAAATGTCTTCATACGTCACTGATTTGTTATTTGTTTCTGAATAAAGAACTTCTACTAAGTATGTTGTTACAATTCGAAAAATCGCTATTATTTTTTTCATGAATTATTTACGTTTGCAGTCAGTGCTATATCAGCCAATGGGTACAGTAGGTCCGGGCCTACGGCGGCAAGATTTAGGAACAGCAAAAAAACTACTTAATTTAAAAAAAAAAAACTAAAAGAAAATTTCAGCAATATCGAAACATAAAAATTAAAAGAACGTAAGAAACACAAAATAAGTCACTTCATAATCGACGATAAAAAATTTCCTCACTGCTATGGGATAATCATCAGAATGCTTTTTCCATCGAAGTAACCAATTTGCTATATTGTTGAAAGGAAGAATAGAAGGATTAAAAATTTTCCTATTTTAAGTAAAAAAATATTTATATTCGTCTGCCGTTATAAAAGACAAAATTAGCAGTTTTTGGAGGGGGGAAGTGGCAAACAACGAAGCCAAAAACCTATTCGTGCAAAATAAACAAAAGATATCAATGCAAAAATAATATATGTACAAGCTGTAGCCATCCTGTCATTTCAGAGGTGACTAAACAAATCGTAAAGAAGGCTTTGACTTCTTTCTTTTTGGTCAATACTTCTGTACTGAATACTTAACTTCACTAAGATGGTTCAAATTTTTTCTATCGGTGCTGTTCAGCCTTCTAACGCCCCCTGTCTACGGACTTGTATGTACTTATACTTTAAATTACTTATGAAAGAAATGTTGAAAAGGGTACCGAAAAATTGTTCTTGCTGAAAATATAATAATATAGACTTTCCCTCTCGCAGCAGAAATCATAAATGTTTAAATGAAGCCTCCATAGTTCAATACTTCATTACTGAAATTTACTCAAATAGGGAGCCAATTTCAAATTTCTATTCCTATCACAGGAACTTTTCGCACTCGAATTGCCAATTGAATAGGTGTTTAATTCGCAAAAGACGGACACATATATTATATATAGGCGAGAAAATACGCCAAGAGGAATAACAAAATCCGGCTTAAGTTAAAAAAATATATTTTATTCATTCCGCGTGAACGGGGATATTACAGATGACTTTTCACGTTTCACATCAGTCTGTAGATTTTTTCGTTTTCATGTAAAAACAGATTGAATTCGTTACTTGGGATTTAAAAAGTGAGTTTCTCAACTATTTCGTCAAAAAAAAAAAAAAAAAAAAAAAAAACTTGAAAGATTGCAAAGGCGGTAGTTGAAAGAAAAAAAGAATAACTTTTATAACAGCACGTATGAGCGAAAATTGCATTTCCAATCACGCCTTTGACATAGAGTTAAAATTCGTTGGAAACACCTCAAAGTAAGGCGTAAATTTTACAAATGAAATAATCTAGGACAATAGAATTTTGCTTCACAATCTCGGGTATTTCTCGGTAACCGGTAGACTCGTCGCACTTTTGATAAAAAAAACTTTGAATAGAAAATTTCACAGAAGATGTAATTTTGTCTCTATTCATTTTGCTTTGCTTGGGAACAATAAAAGGCGGCCGTCCCTCGTTGAAATATAAAACGTTGAAAGGTACGACATAAAAAGGGGAAAACGAATTCGCCAGGCGAACTTTAATTACAACTCGTTGGCATTACTCGAAATCCGCCGATGTAACGAAATAGCACACTTTTCGTTTTATTTACACTATACTCGCCCGCGTCCCTTTCCGCGCCAGACAAATTCCTAGCATTCGCTCGTATACTTCAAAAATGTTATTACCTATTTTGCCAGCAATGGTGTGCTATGTACGATTCCCAGTGGAGTGCTCTTCTAGTATACGCGGATTTTATATGGCGTACAGACATCTCTTTTAAATGCATCTTGTTCGCGTTTCCGTTTTATGCGAAAAAAATATATAGAATTCTATCTTTATTAAAGAATTAAATATACGGAAAAATATGATAGAAATGACGCGTACGTTCATAGCGTTTTTCGAAGGTTTGAGATTTTTTCGATTATATTGCCGTCGATCAAGGTGGAAAATTTACACGCCGGTGATTCGCCCAAGATATTCGCGTATACCGTTGCAGCAACGGTGTTACGAAAGAAACAACGTGTCTCGGTTGGTTCGAAGTAACGCTTAAATAAACGCCGTTTAAAAGTTTTATCGCAATTCCAACTCCTCTTCGCTTCTAGCGAAAAGCTAAATGCGAGCAATTTTCGCGCTTTTAACACTTTAAGCTATAGTTCGACGATCTATATTCCACTTATAACGATGTGAGATGTATTGTCGTCCACAGACTGTTACCACTTGAGGGTCTGTAGTTGAGATATAATTTTGGTTTTAAAAAGATATCGTACCTTAACATTTTTGTTTCTTTATTTATAGTCTCTTGTTGTAGTGAGTTTTCTGAAGAATAAGATGATTCTAAGCTTCCATCCCTGTTTTTCATTTACCATCTTTTCTCTAAATAAAATAAGTCAAAATATGGTAGACTAGGTAGGTATTAATTATCGGTTTTGAATGAAATTTAACCGAAAATTTGAATTACTTTTGTTTATTTTTTTCAATTGCTCTACTACCCCGCATAATGATACTGACTGATTTTCCTTTTTTTTTTCTTTTAAAAAAAGTGTAAAAATCGAGTAACCAACAGATGCCGAATCAAATGCACTTCATCAAAATTTTGCTTTCAAATTCAATTTCAACATTATTAGAGCATGTTAATGGGTTAGCTACATTTTATTATGTTAAGGTAAAAAAAATTAACCCTAATTTTATTTAAATTTAAAAGCTCTAAACTTTTTCATTTTCTTTTTATGAACAATATTTCCAGCTTTTCGGAAAATCATCAATAAATGGACAATTCTGGAACTTATGCTATGGGACATGGTTTTCATTTTAGTGTTTCTTACCCAAAAATATACAATTTTCAACGTTTACCCTCCAGAAGTACATACTCAAAGTAGCATAATATCAAGTAAAATACCTAATTTAAGTCATTTAGAAGAAGGGGTATTTAATAGCGCAGCCTAGTGGTTCAGCGAGCACTGACCACTTTGAGCTCAGAACAATTTGTAATTTTTAGTTTTACAATCCACTTTCAATCAGTATTTGAAAGACAAAAAACCAAAAGTGAATGCTTTGACTTGCAAAAATATTACATTATCAACTACATATCATCTTGTGTTTGCTCGTTGTGCTGTCTGAACTAGGTGTATAATATAGTTCTTTGAAATACGTACTTTGGGCCCTATCCCTCATGAGAGATTTCTGGCTACGGCACTAAGTGTATGTCATTACCTTAATGTACAAAGTGCATGCCCAAAAAAACTTACTTTTGAGAAAAATCGGATTGAAAGCTCATATAAATTTTAAAGTTATTAGAAATTATACCAGAAACAGGCACTGATCGAATTGCACAGAAAAATATCAAAGATTTACTATAGCCATAATTTCTTTGCGTTTTATGATGGACGCAATGTGGTTTCTTACAGCCAAGACAAAAGATCAGTAAGTTTAACGTATTTAAATTGGTTTTTCTTCTTTTTCACTTCTTTCATGTTGCAATGAACTTATTTTTTCAACTTTTCATTCATTTGAACAAAAGTTGAAATTGTATTTTGGCTGAAATGTTCATGAGGTTTTATTGAGCTCATTTTTCAACTATTATCTTTACAAACAAATACAGTTCACCCTACCTTACACAGCTCTAATAGTCAGTCAGTTAGAGATGACAGAAAAATATGAATTCGAATATTTCTTAGCATTTCAATAAATTCAAATTTCTTTCCGATCACCCCCTCTCCCACCCACATGAAATGATTCAATTTTCCGAGTTGTCTGTCTTAATCTTCTACTAAACTGATTCTATTACATACGGAATAGAAACGCTACAGACCTTAAGCTAAAAATATGAATTGAATTTTTGGCTTACATGATGTTATAAAAAGCTAAAAATGAAAAAAAAAGAAAAAAACAGAAGAACGTAGCTTTTTTATGATTGATTATATACTTTTTTTATATTATTCAAATAAAAAACAAAAAACTTCAAACTATAGGGAAAATGAAAACAAAACAAAAACTTCAAAACTTGAAATTTTTTGAAATATTAAAAAAATAAAACCAAACTAAAACCTTGGAAGACATTAATTAGGTAAACAAATCAGACTTCGAGATTATCATCATCAAAGCAAATTTTGCTTATACTGGTCGCTCATCGTCATTCATTTGATTAAATCAAAAATTGGAATCTCTCTTCTCTCTATATATTGAAATCAAAATGAAATCGGAGATGCGCGCGCATTCTTGTTTTGAATAGCAGGTATAAAAGATATATAAAGGATCGCAGGTATACAAAGGAAAAAAAGTTGTGATTTTAGGGTAAAGTCATAAAATTGTTTTGAATAGCAGGTATAAAAGATACAAGGGATAAAGGGGGAAGAAAGGATAATAAATTTTAATAAAAGCTTTGTACATGGGGAAGGGTAAAGTCATAAAATTGTTTAGAATAGCAGGTTTACAAAGGTATAAAGGGGCGAGCTCATTCTGAAAGGAAGAACTCATAGTGGGAGTAACAAGTAAGAAGAAACTGGGCTGTACAGTTGTACAGTTTGGAATGTAGCAGTATTTGTCTGATTAAATAACTTTTTTCTTCGTTCAATTTTTGTTCTGTAATTAGATTATGAGTTTTTACATAAAAATCTGTATTAAAAAAATAATTTATTCATAATAATTTTAAAACACGTGAAGAAATGAAAGATACAAAGATATGTATTCATGTGACACAAGTCTTTTGGTAGCAACAAGTCAAATAAGCATTTATCAAGGTATATATCATTAAAATAAAAACGTAGAGGTTTAATGATTGGTAAATACTTGGGCGAATACGTAGGAAATATAGGGTAAATAGAGTATTTATAATGACTGGTCTATGTTCTAATTGGTCATACGTCACGCGTGTAACAACCAATCAGCAAGTTGGAATTTGGTAAATTATCTCGACTAACTCGTAAAATAAAAACACAAATCAGCTGATGATTCAAATCACAAACGAATTTCAGTCGTTCACTGAAAACTAAACGATATTATTTAGGAAGGTAAAAATGAAACTACCTACATTTCATCACATTCTAGCTTTATAATTGGCCCTTATGCGCGTAACATATGACTAATCAGAACCCAGACCAGTTACTATAACAACTCTATGCGTAAATGTGTGGGAAATATCATGAGGAAAGAAATTACTGAACAAAAATTTTTCAAAACGTTCAAGTTTCTTAATTTTGTTAGAATAATCGTTAGATTAACTTCCAATTTGTTAGAGCAGTCGTTAGTCGCTAAATGAAAAAATATCGACGATTTTTTAATATTAGAAGGCCTGAAGACAAAATCGTTAAAATGGCAACACTGGAGGTGAAATAAGGTGAATCATTTGTGTATCGTTTGTGCATGTTTGTATTGTCTTTGTACTAATGCATTTCGTTTGCGCACACCCCTTCTTCCCCACAGTTGGCTATGATAGCTCCACGTAGCCCCACCGCATAATGGGTGGGGATGGAAATAGGTATTGCATCCATATTCACTATTAACCTCTTTATGGTGCAGCTGGTGTTACTGACCCAAATGGAATGTACTTTTCTTCACCACGATGATTTCGTTAAAAATCCTGAGATTTCAAGATGTTCTTTAGTAGCCTACTTACCAGATCTCGAGTTTATTTTCAAAGATGTAATTTTGAAAAATTGATTCTCTTAAGAGTCAAATCAAACAAAAACATAGCCGCACAGTTTTTCTTTAAACTGCCAATTTCAAAACCTTGGAGTACGTTATTAACGTTCTTAATGATACATATGTGTGAAAATATTGTATTTAATCTTCGAATCGAATTTCCTACCAGTATTCAATTTTTTTTTCCTTCATAACTCATCTCAACATCACTTCGTTCGAAGTCAATAGGTACAATGTTCTTACCTGAAACACGAAATGAATTTGAATTATACGTTTGAAAAATCAACGTGAATAACATTATTTCAATAAACAACAAATCGATAGTTAAAATAATGGAAATTTAACTCGTAATAGATGACACACGACGTAATCACACGAATTTCGGGTAAATGAAACTCTATAACGGCTCCACTATATGGAAATGAGCAAACTCGTTTCAATATTAGTTGGAGAAAGCATTTGCCGATATTATAATGGATCAGTACACATCAAACGATAAAGATCAAATGGAATCGAGTTTGGTATAGATAGGCCAATGTAATAGGTGGTAATTTTTGCATGAGCCGCGACGAATCGACGAAATAATTCGCCCGAAATGTGCCCCAAATCGAAACATTTAATCAGTTCTGCGGCTGCTGGTAATTACGTAGCAATTCGCGTTAAACGAAAACAAACTTAGAAGCGAAACAGAATTTTGGAGCGAAGTGGTTAAGTTTTCGCCATTTTAGCCGTATTAATCTTGCACTCGCGACTATGCGGAAAGCGTACGGAGAAGCTGATTTCAAAATAAGTATGAGCTTAACCATTAATTGTGAAGTTTCGTTAAGAGAATTTTTGACTTCGTTTTAGACAACTTGAAAGCTGCAACATCAATTTCCTTTTAATTGGTTGGCAAAAACTTTCAAGAAAGATATTGGTTTTCTCGCAACATCGTTCTTGCATAAGTACATTGCTTTATTAAATCTCTAACACAAGCGAACGCCGGAGGGGGGCGTTGATATTTGCGAGCTTTCATTATTAACGAACATGTTTTTCGATTACCAAAACGTCGAAGTGATCGAAAATTGCGAATTTATGGATTTCGTCACGGACTAGTTATACGAAAAATATACAGCATTGTTAAACTTAACGAGGAAATCGGTGATGTCGACGACGACGAAATCATAAATTACCCGAGTCTATTGTAATTAAAGGTAATAAAAAGACGAAAAACTGTGAAAAAAAAGCGCAGTTGATTTTTTTTCATTTTTTAGCCCTCGATGCGAGATAAAATTATTCAACGAGCCTATAAATTTTATTCCACCACCGTTAACTGTCAAGTATTCGGGTCATATAGGAATGAAATTTAACGCTGCTAGTAGGCTTTCGGAGTAACCCATGCAAACGCTCTCGAATACATCTAATAGAAAATTCAAAGTGGTATGTTTTGGCCTTTAAAGCGTTGCCACGAAATGACTGGCTTTTGTGTGTCCGTGTTAATGTGCACCGTTCTCGACCGAATTCTTACCCAACGCTTCGTTCGAATTCTTCTTTGTCGTTTTTAATTTTACAACCTAACCTCAACTTTTGGCTAAACTTTAGCACCGATTTTATTGCTTATTTTCAAAACCGAAAAATCGTTTACACCGTTAGAAAATTCAATTAGTGAGCCGCAAAATTTACGCGAATGTTCTTTTCAATAAGTACGTTAAACAATGTAGGTTATTAAGCGGCGTAATTTTCGAATAAATTCGAGCGTTGCGGCTATTAGACAAATTCTGTTGGTGAACAATGTATGGCCAACAACTGGGTACTATTTACGTAAACATGTACATCGAATCGATGGAATAGAAAATGCGCGCACAGCCGCACATAGGGTGATTATTTAGGGAAATTACCGGCTACGTGGTAGAGTATGACCTATACAAGAGGTATAATACCAAATTAGCGTTGATGTATTCACACAGCCTCTGTTATACAGGAAACTGATGGGTATTTGTCCTAGTTCTAATGTTTGAATCTTGTTTGCATCTCAAACCGAACATGTTGGGTAATAAGCTATTCGATGCATCACCCTATTCTGAACTAGAGGCGTGCTTAGCGTATATATCGCAGGCGCATCGCCTGAGTCTCGTAATGTAGGCTTTGTAATATAGTGACTTTATTTCAGATATAGAATGCATAATTATAGTTGAACTAATCATATCGTAAGTAAACGAAAAAAATCATGAAGAAATATAAACAAAATTGAAATTTGAAGACAACGTTTATTATTATTTACTTACGATACCTACTTAAAATTATTTAAAATATTTTATTCAAAATGTTCTACTTTTTCTTAAATTTTATGTAGAGGATATAATTTTAATGTGATTAAGTATAATTATTACACTTGAATCTTCAAATTGTTAAATACCGAAAATATATCTGATGAATCATATTTCCTTCATCTTAGATTCTTCAACTTATCTTTCATTTATTTATTTCTTATTTTTTGAAAGAATATTTCATTGATGACACAAAAGTTTCTACTCTTCAATACCTACGTTATTATTATTTTCTTTTAAAATATGAAATTTACTATTCAGTTCTTATGGAACTTTCCCTTATGAGAAAATTATTAAAATTCAATAGCTTACAAAAACAACACGATTGCATTTTCAAGTTGTTTTCATAACATAATCACTAAAAACTGAAGTAAATTTCAAGAAACAGAATGCACTTTTGGCAAGTAGAATAAAGTTTTTTCCTTACTTATTGGCGAATTTCGTTAAAATAATCCCTGAAAGTAAGCAGTTATATAGCATAACAGTTCAGTAGAATTAGAAAAGAGAAGGGGTGTAGGAAAATCCTAGGTGAGCTAAATTTTGGTATACTGGTTCATTATTAGGTCCTGAACACGAATCTAAGGTGTCCGGTCATGACCGAACTGGGCGTCCTCGCGAAATTCCCAAATGAAGTTTTTGGCCTATATCTCCCCAAATATTGGTCCTTGTGGAAAAATAGAATCCATGAAGCTTGATCTACGTCAATTTTGCAATCAGATGGCTTTTAGATGGTATTTCTAAAGTCATAGGGGCTGGAGCTACAGCTGAGCCAAAAGAGGGGGTTTTTAATTTCAGTTCAAAGTTTATTGGCCTACAATAGTACGTTGCGCCATTTGAAATGAAAATTTCAACTTTATTTTTTCAAGTGCGTGGATATGAGCAACTGTGGGGTGATATCAACAGCCAATATGCCATCATTTTAATGATCATTGATAAGGCTTCGATCAACCCTCTTACACGGCAAAAGCGGTGAGTCTACGTGAACATTTAGCTGCTCATATTGTCGTCACTCTCATTAGTTGTTGTTTTCAGATTTTTATGGCAAGGAGAACCAATAGAAATTTATTCCAATTTCTTGGTGGTCAGCTAAAATAGCTAAACCTGTTATAGGTCAATCAACTTTGATTTGAATCATGCTTCGTATATATGTTACTCATTCTTATGCTGAATCTACAAAAATGCTCAACAAACATCGTTGACTCTGTATTAAAGCATGGAGTACATTAAAGCGTGCATCTCCCCTCCACTTTCCTTTCCCTTCCAGCCCCTCTTACACCCATATTGCAGTTGCCTTGGATGTATAAAGCAGAAGAGGGGTGATTCGCATTATGAATAATGAATAGATATAGGGCACTCTTATGATATTTGTCGAATGAGGCTTGCAGCGCCAATAATCCAATATGGCTAAACTTTCTCAGTAAGGAACAAATTTGTCACCTACTTACGTAGCTTTTCAAACTGCTCCAAAATTCATCTTGGAGTATGAAGAGTCCAAATGACAAAAAATAACACCCTACTTAAATCTCAATAGTCTATAGTACCTCAGAAGTGCCTATATTTTGCATCAACCTATAGCAGAAGGCAATCCATTCACATATCTCAATTGTAAATTTAAACGACAGAAATTTTCTCTGTAGGGAATAGTCTACAAGCCTACATAAGGTCTACAAACAGACTCACATACCCGCACATTACTCCGTATATTTCAATTCGACGTTTCTGTCACGCCACTTTTCACAGTAATCAGCGCTATGAATGACTAATGAAGTTAAAATTTCACACTTGAATTAGAAATCCTTGGTCGCTGAAATGGAAGGGTTCTAGCTTACATTTGCGCCTAAACGGAACTAACAATATGAATAATTAACGAAAGTAAATGCTGCTCATAAACGATATATGTTCAAAGATGTAAATCTCCTTTTCATTTTATGAAGTTTAGCAAAAATGAAAACGGTAATTAACAGATTGATGGGTGAGTTGAAAAACTTTTCTTCTAATGCTTTAGCAAACTTTAATCTTGTAATATTGTAATTCGTAGGTTATTTTTAATAATTTTCTAATGTATAATTTCATTTCCAATATTGCTGCATAATCTTAGGTTAAAATAACATATATACCATCTGATAAACTCGCGAGGATAATTTTCGTATTTCCCTAGAATAACGAAACCAACTACTGTTACCACAAAATGATCTCGTTTCGCTGAATTCAATTATATTTTCAAACAAGTAGTTTATTTTACATATCATATTACCAGTGCAAAATATCCGACTGAAAAGCGTTTTCGAATTAAACGAATTTAAACACATGAAAATAAATACCACGAAGATACGCTTTTAGCTGTTATGCTTAAAGTGAAATTGTGGCGAAAAATTTACTTCGAGAGTTCCTATTTAATATTTCTTCTTAAAAACCTTCCAAGTTTCCCGGTTTTCATTAAAAAAATTTTAAACGAATAAAGAACTTACCAACAGTTTTTTTGATTATAAGTAGATAAATGTTAATACCGAGGGAATTAACGTTGGCAGCTTTTAATCCTCAAAAGGTGAATATTTTATGGAATGAATTCCATCCACGATTATCCTCTCGACAGACTATTCCAGTGTACCTAATTAGAATCGGCGAGACAATTTGCGTTACCATTTGCCGACTTAGACTTGCGGTGGAAATTAAAGGCAGCCTTCTAGAACTTGAAACATGTTACTATAGAGCTTGCTACCATGGTAGAGAATCGTTACGCGGTCATGTATCAGAATAGGAATATATTCAACTTTTATAATCGAATTCGAACGTTCACTTTAAAACGGTACAAAACCCCATTACGTTGAACAAGACAACAACAAAATAGAAAGCCGAAAATCTGATAATACCGTTAAGAATGTAGGCCATTAGATGTAACAAAAGATTCCAAAACAAATAAGCATTTCATGAAAGCATTCATCAGTAAATCCCTTCGCGTCTGGTAAGAACAAATGAATAAGAACAAAACCTCCGACGGCACTACGAGTGAGAAAAATAGAAAATTTTCTTGATGACCCAGTAACACTCGATTTCCGTTGAATTTTAATCCCACCGAGCTTTTGTATTATTTACACAAAAACCAATTCGTTATAGTAGAAAAAACACAGTAAATTACAGTCGTAAAACTCCTCATTCAGATATGAAGTAAATTGAAAAGTCATTGTGTGTATAAAAATTAAAATCCCTTCAATCCTCGCCCTTTCTTCACTTAGGTATCAAAATATTCATCCGTACAATGCTCTTTCTAAACGCCTTTAGCTTTTGGAAAAGGCGATTTTTCTTCTCACATAAATTCACAGAATGCAAATCAGATCCACATGTTAACGAGAGGAAAAAATTATCCACGAGTGAATGAGAATAGGATAATATCCTTGATACATAATTTTTTACGCTTCTCTTTGAGGATTAAGTCGAGTATCACGCGTCGACGAATTCGTTATTGCGAAAATTAGATTAAAGAAGGAAAAGACGCGCCAACTAAATTGAAGTTTAATGGTTCAACTTTTCCTCGGCTGTTCTATGTAGTTGAGATTTTGGGAATAATAGCAGAAAACGCCAGTGGTTTCATCGCTTAGCTTCATATTTACATCGAATAAAATTCCATCTTCGCGGAATTTACGCCGCAAATGCGGTCGTTCGCTAAATAGAAGTTGATCGAGCGTGATAATTTAATTTTCGGCGCATTCGAATAAATCACGAATATAATGATATTCTTCATGAAATATCCTCCAAGAAATATTTCATTTTTGCTAACAGAACATAAATAAATTTACAGGTGGAATGAACAATTGTGCGTACGTTTTGTTCTTTTACTGGAAGTACTTTATACAGAAAGGTTATCATTTTAAAATCATAAGTGATCACTATATGTAAGGATGAAACTTCCCTAGATACTACGAATATCTCGCCACAGCCATAAGCACTCATTCCTCCCGTGCTTATAAGCATGCGCATGGACTTGGTCATTTGTTTTTTTTTTTTGTTTTTTCGTTATCACATATCATTATTTTATTATCAATGTTTTTATCATTATTTATATCTATGTTTACAGAAAGAAATACCGTTTAAGGGGGTGTTTTTTGTTTATATTTTGATAGGAAGGTTTTGAACGAACTTGTTTATTTTGACAGCCGTTCACATCTGAATTTCTTTCATTCAGATTACAAAGAACGATTTCAACGAATTTTAACAAAAACAGCCAATTTCAGATCCTTTATTTCTTTGTAAATTTCAATTTTTTTTTTAATTTCTTTTATTTTTTACATTTTTCAGAAGAAGAGGAACACGGGTAAAGTTTAAATTTTTAATAAATTATTCCCATGTTGAGTTATTGGCACTTGAAGTTTGTCTAAAATCCTTTAGTTTAATTCGTCATAAATTAAAAATGAAGGAATTTATTTAAATTATCTTGATAATCCTGCGTTCATAAAGGATCAATAAATAAGATATAACAAATCGTGTTGAATTATATCCATTTTTCGCCAAGAAATCGTGGATCTAAATATTGACGTTCAAACGAACCTTTTTCTGTCAAAAATGTGAACAAAGAGCACACCTTTAAATGGTATCTTGATTCAAATATCACTCATCACTGATAAACGAAAATGTCAACTCCACTAACATGCGCATAACCACGGGAGGAAAGAGTGCTTATGGCTGTGGCGAGACACTCGTTAGATACTTGCTTCGCCATTACATATAAGAAAATAGTAATAGATTGATTAATTTTTTCATTTTATATATATATCAGAGTGTGCATTATAGGAAAACCCAATTTTTTGTTGAAAATTATTAATGGGTACTTGAAAAAAAAACCAACTCCTTATCAGTTCCATATTTATTACCACCAGACTGAAGTTATATTTTGAGGATTACTAATATGTATTTGAAAAAATTACAAAAAAATTGTTGCCCTCAGGAAAATCAAATAAAAACACATAAGACATTTGCAGATAATTTTGCTTCTTATCTTCTTCATGCCTAGGGCCCTACCTTGATATCCCCAATTTTAAGAAGAATATGGAATACTTTGAGGTTATTCTATAGCAAAGAATGCAAGAATTTTACTTCGTAATCTGCAATTTCGTTCATTTGTTTTTACGAGTTAGTTCTTTGCGACTAGTAAAAAACCAATATCAGTTCCTCTCAGACTTTCAGAGGAAAGGAAAGGAATCTCTTAATTTTTGACATTTTTCAAATTTCCCAACAGATGACTAAGTTTTCGCTCTTATAAAAAGCGAATAAATTTAGGAGATTCTAAAGCTGTTACAGAATTTTCAAATTTTTGGTAACACCACTTGAAAAAAATAATAAGACCTAACTTTGAAAATTCGAAAAAGTATCATGAAAAAAACAATTTAATGTGTTTTCAACCACACTATTGTCAATATGTTTTATGACTTTATGAGAGTAGATGGTGTCCCAGTGAAAAAAAAATTTAAAAAAGCAGTGTTGGTATGAGACATATTGTATAATAGATTTTTGGTTATGCTGAATCTTTTTAATTACTAAAGGTAGGTAATAATGAAAATCCAAGATTTTTTTTTGTATTTCTCACTTCATGTTGATTTAATTATTATCGTTACGTATCATAATTACTAAATCTTTCAAGTGCTTCTTAGGGAGATGAAGGATCTCCAATTTTTTCAACCACTTATAATGCCTAATATGACGTGTAGCATATCGTTAAATCAGTATTGAAGAGGGCTGATCCCAACTATAAATTTATTGTTCATCCCTGACCATTTTCAGTACCGCTACCCCCACTTGAATGGTCAAAATTAGAAGCAATGTTGTAAACACGTCTGTAAACTGCAAACTATATTTACCTACTCATTAAAATTAATACAAGTATTTTAAATTTTGGCCATTATTATTTTTGTTTAAGCATTCAATCGACGAAGTATTGTTTCACTCTACATCCAGTCATTCTCAGTTGGCTTTTTGTTAACTCAATCGATGAAACCCAACTGCATACAGTAGCACACCGTGAGAGGTGCTACACTATGACGGAATTCGGGCAAACTTGAAAAACGACGTGCGCGACATCCATTCAACTTCGTTTCGTTTCATTAATTTTGCACGTTCATCGGTATATCGTTCGTTCGAAAAAACCGACTCGCGGTCACACGAAGCCCGCCGACCCGCTAGATTTAATTGTAGCGGTACTCATATTCGTCGCGCAGTCCAGGTTTTCGATATCGCTAGTAAAAAAAATTAAGTTTACTCAGCATTAATTTCGGTAGAGAAAATAGATAATAAAATTTTGTTTTCATTTAGAAGCACGACGAATGATGTTTTAATTTATTTTGCATTAATAATGCATGATTTTGTTTCAAAAACTGCAATTTGCATATTCGTTTGATTATAATCAAAGAACAAAAGAGCGACCCTTGTTAAAATTGAATTATATGGCTTACTATGCAAAAAGTACTTCATTTGCATTTTCCAGCTCAGTTTCCTTTTTTCTCTTTCATTTTTATCAATATCATTCTACATTTTATCTCACATTTCTGGTGTATATAATTTTTTCACCAAGAGAAATAAACCGCTTTAGCGAATAAAAAAATCATCTCGCGCATCTACCATTTTCTTCGCATCGAAACGTCGACGAGTTCGTCTAAATAGATGTATCGCTGTTAGGCTTTTTGTCCATTTGAAACGTCACCAATCTAAAACAATTTCACAACGATGAATTCGTAATTTTTCCTTTCTCCTATACTGACACAGAAAAAAATACGTATTCGTAAATTTCAATTTTTTAAGTGGTTTTAGTTTTCACTCGGTGTAATTTTCTCTCATCGTTATTGCTTTCATTTTTTTTTTCACCATTATGATTCTTGGTATTTTACAATGTTCTTAAAATAAAGGCGAACGTGGAATATTACTAACAGAAACGTTGAATAGAAGCGACGACGAGTTTTTTAAAACATCGTTCCTTTTTTTCGGCTCGCAGTCGTACGAAGTTAAAAAGGAGCGTTTTGATAGCAGAAATATTCCGTCATGTATTCCATATTTCTTTTTTCGAAGCTTTTACCATTTGTAATCATAACATGGTACGATACATGATATTAGTATCTCGCGGTCTCACTTCGTTCTCTCTGCAATACGTTGCTAGCACCGTTATGAAGAGAATTTTAAAAAGAATAACAACGCTGTAGCTATTTGAATAATAGGCTCGACGTTTCAATACCATTTCTACGCTTCCAGATTATTTTGGCGCGTAAATTGTAACATGCTTTCCCCGGTCTATACGTTCTTTTCTCGACGAGCACAGTGGAGTAATTTTTATTTACCTACTTATTACGGTAGGGACGAGAATTTAATGAATATTATTTGCATTTTAATTTTCACAATTGATAATTTCTCTCGACCGGGAACTTTTTTCTTCGTCGATTTTTTCCTACGTCAGTATCGAAGATATAATTTGAAAATTATTCGAACAGCGTTCGCTATTTACTTAAAAATTTCGCCCGCATAAATAATCCGCCAATTTATCGCAGCGCCTCGAGGCTGGTAATTTTTTCATTACAAAAAATTTCCACGCCGTTTAGATTATTATATAAATCATGTACAAATGATACCACACGAAAAACGCTCTTCCGTAATTTATAACGCGATAAAACAAAACCCGTGGCGTGAGAAAACCTAATAATTAATCAGGATGTTCATTTTTTAACCGAAATACGTCGTTTGTAACGTAATTTTTTTTATCAAAGTCGTATTTCACCGTGATACAGTACAACCGATAAATACCATTACGTACAACCTGAACACATTTTATTTAAAAATTCTAACCGTATGGATATATGATTTAAACGCGAAAACCAAATGTAATAGGGAAAACCGAAATTCTCGCAGGAACGTCCAAAAGAAAAAAAAATTCAAACACGATGAAAAATTAATCGCCAAATGTCAATTCTACAACGCAGTCATTAAATCCTAGTGTCGCAGCTTTATCGTGGTCAACGTAAAAACCATAAAAAATGAACGCGAAATAATTTTTGAACAATTCCCAAAGGTATAAACGGGTACATTTTATTCAACAATACCTCAGCAATAATGCAAGATGAAAACGTCGATTCGAAGGATTCGCCTAAAGTATGCCCAATAGGATTCGTGTTGCTTCCGAAATCAAATTTTTATGACGATTTTGTTTTTTTTTTCATCTCATCGTGCACTCAGTTTGTTTACGTGTTTGTATACGTGAGTTGGTAAAGTATGCGAATTTTCTTTTGGGATAATCTTGTGGGAAATTTCAAGTAATTTTACTTTTCTTATAAAGACGGCACTATAAATTAAATGATGTTAGCGGATGATAGCTTTATATATGGTAAACACGAAAAAAAAACGTGATTTATGGCCAAAAAACCTTCAATCTATTTTTCTATAATTGAAATAAATATTTTGTTTTCTATATTAAGGAAGATGAGAAAAGAGGAGGTTCATTTTTTAATATTTATCATTATGATAGCAGTGATACAGATGAACTCGATTCAGAATTAAAATGGCTCTAAGTTGATTCTGAAATCACCACTGCTTTGTAACCAAGTTTAAGTCAATAGTTGAGTTTACACTACTACCCAAAATCATGTTCTAACAACTGTACCAGAATTAAATAGAAGTCATTTTGATTGTTTGATTGGAGCCTAGGATTGATTCCACCTTCGATGTCTATTCAAGACTCATTTGCCCCTGGATTTCTATTTCCTATTTTTGTGGTATCCAAAGTTTTAATTTACTCAAAAAAATGAAAGAATCTAAAGCACATTTGTAAGAGAAAAATATTAAAAAAAAAGGAGAGAGTGACAAAAGAATAAGAATTTAAGTAATAAAAATAAGTATATGAACAAACAAAACAAAAAAAGTAATGTATGTTCAAAGTAATTATGGGGTCGGATCTCTGGATGAAAACTGCTTGAACTGGCCACGAGATCTAAAACATAGAAATATAATCGCGTCTGAGTACGGGCACAAATACCGCATGCCATACACCAAATACATTGATAACAAAAGCATATCTCTTTGACCCAGCCGGAACTGGCATCAACATATCAAGTATCTCACCAATGTAGTGGACTCTCCTATGTTGACTTGCCAGTATTGGTCTTAAAGCTCAGTGGTGGCAAATCTCTATATGCTGTCCAAAGAACTCGACACATCTTCGCTGGGGTAGGGTAAGGTCTAGGCACGCATACTGAATTCTGGTATTCTCGCAAGAACAGCCGCCAACCAGAGAATATTGAAAGTGAAGCAAAGTACTCAATGAGTTGAATTCGCTCAACTAAAATGAACAGATCACTACTATTCATACATAATGCACTAGATAAATACATAGAAAAGCACAGAACACATCTTACACACAGCAAACAGAGAATCGAATAAGAGTGCTGTTAATTTCGCAAACTTGTATGAATGGGTAGTGGGTACATTTCACCCTGAAGAGCGCGCATTCATTAAACCAGTCATGCATTGAAGCAGTAAAGCAATGAAAGGGGAAGGCTGGCCTAGCTAAGAGTGCTTTAATTTTTCTTACATATTACTATAGCCAAGTTTTTTATTGGGACTTGTTTAGATTTGCAGATAATGTCGGTGACCTCTGTACAGCTTCGGCTATACCCAGTATCAAGCCAGGAAATACCCACCTCATTCCTTCCAAAACCACCTAAGACGTTGAATTTATGATATGTAGTATTTATCGTCCTCTATAATCATATGAACCTACTGGTATGTACCTATTTGAGGCTTCCCGAGCCTTTCTCAAGTTTTGACGATTGTCCATTTTGCATTCACCAGGATTAAAATTTAAAAGGTCAGATTATGGTCAACAATTCGTCCCACATACAAACTTTCAACTTTCCAAGTCAATTTGGTGAGGAGATATGAACGATTCATGATATTTTCTACCGTGATTTTCCCTTTAAATCCACTTGGGAAGCTAAAATTGAAATATTTTATTCAATTGAGCTCACTCAGTCATATGATACTTCAATTGGATATTTTTGCGTTTTTGTTCACCCCCTCACATTTTGAGGATAACAACCCCTCCTTTTCCCCTCCAACATCATTTATGAAGTTAAATTGAGGATATAGTATACTTTTCATACATAGTTATCATATCAGCTCATATTTACTGAATCCAGGTTGTTAGAGGCTCCTCAACACTACCTCAAATTATGCCCATCCGCCATTTTGAATCCATTTTGACCCGAATTCACGAGATCATATTTGGTCACTAATTCGGCCAGCATACAAAGTTTAAGCTTTTTTCGCTAATTTGGCGAGGAGATATGAAAAGATTCAAGAAATTTCATAAATGAAAACCTTCTCAAAAGGTCGTTAATATAGCTTTATCTCCCCTCCAAATTCACTTTGGAAGCTGAAACAGGGACGTATCGAAAGGGGGAGAGGGGAGCTTCCCCTCTTGGCTTTTGGAAAGTTGGTAAATTTGGAGTTTTAGCGTAAAGTTGGTAAACTTGACCACTTGCGCAGTATTATTACAGCTATTTTTAAATTTTTTGAAGGCTAACAAGACTGTGACATTTTATTTAACATCTTATTTTAGTGGAGCAAAAAAAAAAAAAAGTCAACAGTTGGTAAAATTTCATGGTATTAGTTGGCAATTTTTGGTTTTCTCTCCCCCCCCCCTGAATAATGTCCTCGGTACGCTCCTGAGCTGAAATTAGGAAACATTGGTGTTCGTGACCTATTCTTTCATATGAGATCAAAAATGAACATTCTGAGCTATTTGCCCATTCTACAGATTTCCTCACAATTTGAGTGATCCGCCATTTTGAGGTGTTTCAAAAATTTGACTGTATTTATAAATTATAATTTTAAAAAAATATAAATTTTAAGAATATGGGATAGTTGATGTAGAAAGGGCCCTTACATGTAAATCGTAAATTGTTCAGGAAAGCCAGAAAACAAAACTACTACGCGGTATAACACTACCATACTACCTCAACTTCAAACTCAAAAATATGGTATAAATACGCAACTTTGGGACATTTTGACTACACCATGTTGTAGAGGAAGGTTTTTAAAACTAAAAAAAAAAATGATTTTTTACATGTATGGGCCCTTTCTACAGCAACTATCACATATGAATTTTACCATAAAACATTAAAAAAAAATTGAATAATCAAAATCAATAAACTGTGACTCATTATATCTATCTATAACATAGTATAGCTAGATCTAAATATTGTTTCATAACATGTGAAAAATCTGTGAGGTAAACAATGGTGAAGTCAATAATTTCATTTCCTCAAATACTTAATTTGATAGAATAACTTATGAAAAATTAATTTCACTTCTTTGCCTTAGTAAGTCTCAGGAATACTTCACATTTTAAAATACCTTGCTAAAAACACTAACACTTGAATACACCGCAAAGAAAATATTTCAATACCTATGTTATACAACGTATATACTTATATAACATGCACGACCTCATAGTTTTATTACATTAAACATTATGAACAAAAATGATAAAACGATAAAAGAAAATCCTCTTAAAGATCCAATAAAAAGACTGCAAAAGCTCGGCTGCTGAAAGAGAATTCGTTTCTTACTTCACCTACGCCTTTCGTTGAGTTATACGACTTCTAACCCCAAAACAGTATCCTTGCAACTCACAATACTATCGGAAATAAATCTATTAAGTTATTTTCAAGTTCAGTCTAAACTAATAATGGAAAAGATCTTGAGGTAACACGAGTATCACAACAAGCAAGTGACCAAAAAAAATTTAGGAACCCCTATTTTTCAGATAATACCGTTTATAAGATCGTTTACAATAAGCCCGCAAACAACCTATTAACCGATATTGGCATACGAACTACATCCGCCTAATATTTCCCTAAAGGGATAAAGCGATGGTATATTACGATGGCGAACTCTTCAGTCGTAAACATAAAAGTACGCATAAAGCCAGAATTTGTTATATGGCTCGCTTAAAATATTACTATAACGAGGGCACAGATTCGCCCGTGGATAAACAAGGATCATATTGATAAAATAAAATATGTTTTTGATTAGAAAAGCTTACGATAATATTTTACGGTCCAGTGAATATACAACGTTTTAATATTCTTGTCATCTAACCAACACGAAGGGTTGAAAGTATGCAAAAGTCACTTTACCAATTTGATTAGGTACACGAGTACAGTCGAGTTTACCGTACGATAGAAAATTTCGTTATTTATGGTGATTCGGCGAACTCGCAATTTGTTCAAAATACCCGAAAAATGTTGAAGTAGGGAATAGCTAGACACCCAAAAACCTATATCAATTTTCAAAATAAGCGTATATTTTGTACGTGTTACTATCATGTCTACGAAAGGCTTCCTTTTAAAAACATACGCTGTACTGACATTCGATATAGTTGGGTGTTCGCGAACACGCTTATCTATTTCCTTTTTCGCGACTCCATTAATTACAACGGTCGATGAGAGAATTCGACAAGTTCGATATTATTCTAGTCGTTGTGTGGCAATTCGTCACGTTTTTCTTTTATGCGTGTTAAATTAAAATTTCCACCAATTTAACACTTTCTTCTACAACAAAAACAAACATGAGAAACCAACTTGTCTAATAAAACTATCGAACCAAGCCCACCCATGATAGAGAATCTACGAAAAAGGCGAATTTGTGGAAATCGAGAGTAAACTCGTGTATCTACGGTTAAGTAAAAGAAACTGTACGCCGGGGATTTGAGCGCCTACTACTTTAAATCTGGAATAACCTGCCGTTAAAAAGCTTCAGACCATTCAAGCACTTCGGAATAATATTCGAAAACGTGACTACGGCATTATACGCGATAAAAGCTGCCTTATAAATGGCGAATCGATTCTGCCAGGACATTATAGCGAACAACTACACTTGGTGCGTTAAGTTTCTACGAAGATATGAAAATTTATGCAAATCGTTAATTGAAACAGAGTTACTGATGTAAGCGAAATAACAATACGTAGACTGTTTGATGCTATTTAAAAATCGACCAGTGATTATTTAAATTTTTGAATTAAGTAAAATCGAAAAAATTGATTGTATTTCTATTCTAAAAAAATCAATTCAATATTAATTAATTTAAAAACAAAGAAATGGCAATATAAGTACAGAGCATTTTATCGTAATGGGAACTCCTTCATATCACATGTGGAGTTACTCATGAAAGAACAATTTCAAATTATCTGCAAGAAATATGAAATAATTTCAACTCCCCTTCAGTTATTTTTCTCTAATAAAGAGAATTCATTGAAGTGAAACATTCAGCTTCAAAAACGTGGAATGGCTGCTTATTCAACTGTTTTGGGGTCATTTCACCCCAATCGCACACCTGACGTCATTTCTTCCAAAAACTCTCACGCGCTCGTTTTACAATGACCTCCAACCTCCCATCTTTAAATTCAACAAATTTCATGCTATAAGGAGGTGGAATGTATGTATCATGGCCTCATGGGTATGGAAATTTGGGAGGAGCGAAAACTGGATGTAAATTGCTTTTTGAATCTTGAATTAGTAAAATCAAACCCGCGCAAAGCATTCATTAATTTTTAGCTGAGTTTTTTTTTTAACTCGAAAATGCCAACTATTACAGCCTACCTGATTTGCGAAAGGATGGTAGGGGGAGGGGGGTCTGAAATCTTTGTGTTTCAGACTATTTGTAATCACTTAGCAAATGTCCAACTTTTTGGTATGTATATTTTTCTCACCAATCATGTAGTGTCGGCGGGTATGCATGAAATTCGCTCAAAATTTAGTGAGAGACTCTTCTTACAAATGCGACAAAACGGTTTTTTTGTTTTTTTGATAAAATTTAAAATGACGTATCACTCAAATTTTGAGGGAGGGTGGAGAAAGGGTAAATTGCTCACATTTTTTGTTTTTGATTTCATATGAAGGAATTAGTCTCGGACACTAACATATGCAAATTTCAGCTTCCTAAGTGCATATTGAGAGGAGTTGGAGCAAAAAAAGGCTTTTTGAGGAAGTTTTCAGTCAGTTTTGAATCATACAATTTCTTGAATCTTCCATATCTCACTCCAAATCAAATTAAACAGGTCAAACTTTGTGTATGGGGTTAGTTGGTGACCAGAATATGACCTCTGGAATTTGGATCAAAATGGATTCAAAATGGCGGATTATCAAAATTTGAATAGAGCTTGAGGAGTCTTAAGTTGGTGAAAATGTAATTAATATGAATTCATATCATTATTCGAGATATAAGAAATATACTATATCTCCAATTCATCTCTATACACGATATTGGGCGGGAGAAGGAGGGGTTATCGATCTCAAAATACGGTGGGGGTACAAGAGAGTCGAAAATTATTTATTGCGGTCTCATATGATGAAATGAGTTTAAGTGACTTACTTATTCCGATTTTAGTTCCCCAAGTGAATTTGGAGGGGAGTTAGAACAAAAAACCGCTTTGGAAAGGATATTGCTGCGAGAAATTTCATGAATCTTCTACATATATTTCGTCATTAAATCGAACTAAAAAGTCAAATTTTGTGTGTAGGGTTAGTTAATGACCAAATATGACCTCTTCAATCTGGGTCGAAATGGATCCAAAATGGCGGATTGTAAAAATTTCATGATGATTTGAGGAGCCTCAAGTAGTTATAATTTGAGAAATATGCGTTCATATGATTATGGCATGACAAGAAACACTATATTTGTTCTAAGTTTAATTTCTTGAGTGGTTTTAGAAGGCTATTCCCATTTTTTCCATATCAATTTGGTTTTAGACCCAATCATGGAAAGCCCAATGGGAAACCTGTACCCATACAATCACGCATAAGCTCATCCCAAATATGTCAAACTCATCACCTGACCCTTAGAAATGAACTATATTAAATCCCAACTTTTCACTGGTAATGGCTTTTTTCAAAATTATGTATTTTCCCATCAAAAAGTAACCTCCCCTACCTGCCCTTGCTCCCATCTAATACAAGATGTATATCACATTATCTTCGAATACCCATTAACTGACGAGTTTTGGGCTAATCTAACTTTTCCCCTTTTTGATGCCTTAAACACTAACTCTAAGTTATTTTATTGTAAATCTTTTAAAAATTTCTTACTAAAATCTTACAAGAACATGCAAAATATTGGCAATACACCACAACAACCAAATTAAAAACTGAAAACGTTTTCACTACATTTAATTATTATTATTATAATTATACGTATCGTATAATTATGTAAAGTTGTAACCATATCTTAAATCATATATGTTCATATAATATATTCTTAAGGCTTTAATCTGATGGCAGATGCCATCTTCGTATTGCGCCAGAAAGGTTGTTTAGTGTTGTAAATCATATTTTGTAAAAAAAAGACTTGGTATGGGTTTGACCTGTAGTTATGAAGGGGTTAGCAACGTTATTTCGAAACCTGAAACCTGAACAAGTCCCAGTTAAAAACTTAGTTCTAGTAATGCGGCATGGCTGCTTACGTTTTTTTCAATACGGTACTCGATAAAGCATCATGACGTTTAACAATAAAAAAAAAAACAAAAAAAAAACAGAGAATATACAACTCCGTGAATTCCAACAAAAATTACAATCCAAATTGTATAAGTTTTACTTCAAAATAAGATATAATTTCTGAATGTAAAAAAAATTAAATAAGTACTTATTGTTCAAAAATTTATTTTTCATTGTTTTTTATTTTATTTTGAATTTCGAAAACTTCAACTCATTTCAATAAGGATTAAGCTGAAACCAAGAGCTGAAATCTTAATGGTTTTTATCTGAGGTCATCTGAGAAATGTTGTTCATTTATCCCTTACACTTTTCGATAAAACCCAAAATCAACCACCTCCAGTAACAACTGAAGCAATAATTTCTAAAATTCGAGCACTTTCAATGGAATAAAGTTAAGGTAACGTCACTACTTACGCTAGGTTTAAATAAATAGCCTGCAATCTAATCGAGGAGGTTGAAAAGAAAAGTTTCACATGGAGTATTACTAATCATTAGAGTTGAATTACGCTAAAAGATCTTGCAGGTGATATGTTTGTGTAAACTCGCCTATAGCAACGAAGGGTATGATAAGAATGTTGCGAAAGTTTTAAATAGTTTTCTTTAAAAAAAAATAAATTCCGGTAGCGAATTTCCGCGATTGAAAAACTTTTTACAGCTCGGTTTGTAAAAAAAAAAAAGAAGCGAGTGAAAATTAGAAAATGGTTCGATTCGACGATTGCAACTTGCAAAAATATTAGATAACATCTGATAGAAATCGCGTACATCTGAGAGAACGTGCTTTATCAGATTTCAATTTTAAACCGTTTATTTACTAATATCGTATCCTCGTTAAATACCAATAAAATATAAATCTGGTTGGATGGTATCCAAAACGACAGCGAGCTTTTGGCTAATACATGCGGCAACAAAGAATCATTAGATTTAGTATCTAATTCAGAAATTGGTGATATTTATACGCTGTATGCGAGCTTAGACTATTTGCGAATACACATAATTTTCAACATGCAAACGACGCCGACGGTTCGCATAAAACAACGTCAAAATAACCATTCGCATCTAGTCTTCTTACGCAGCGTCGCCTTAAATGATTTTTCGCTGCGAGTTGAAAATGCTAATTTCACTCGACGAACATTTTTCGCTCACTTTCACTACGCGTGATTTTTCCCCTCGGACGATTCGCTTCGGATATAATTTATGCGTGGTTGTGCGTTATATGACACTCGAAATCGTGTCGTCTAATTTTTTACGATATTTTTACGTCGATACTATCGAGTGTAAAATGCAGCGACGTTCGTGAAAATTCGCATCTATGATTCAATTCGCGCTGATTCAGCTTACCACTCCAAGTTTTTTTCCACTCGGCAAAAATATTTTATGCACGCGTATATATTCGCCGAATGGTTAGAATACTTGCCTCAAAGGTTTTATGCGCACGACGACTGCGAATTTACCGCCGCCGGTGGTATTTTATACGACGTTCTCTATAATCCTTTATAGTTGTTTTCTGACGTTGTAATTTGCGAGCATGAACGGAGATTAACGCGAAGGGATGATAATTAGAAACCCGAAACCTTTTCAACGAAATAGCGCCCAGAGATGACGGCTGATCATAATTAGAAGATGGAAAACAACGTAGGACACAAGACACAGCGTTATTTTGATATTAGGTTATGGAAGGAGCGACTTATTGTTTCATTACTAGGTTATCAACGGCACAAATAACCTAATGCGGTTGTTTTGATACGTTGACAGTATGATGTACCAAAAGGTAACCCGTCTTATTCTCGCCATATGTGTTTTTCAAACGCCGTGTTCGTTGTTTCCTAGCTCCAGCGACGTATCTCGTATCCTCTCGAATTTCATCTACGTTTTGCTTACTTTTTTGATGGCTTTGTCAACTTTTACTCTTAGCCTGAATTTCAAAAAGCCTGGTTCATGTATGTAACCTAAGAGAAGCCACGATGATTCATTCGTGCGTGAAATTCTCTTTTCATTTCTTCCTATGGTGAAGAGTAATCTATAAGGCATGTTATTACATGTTGAATCTACATGTCACAGCCTTTAATTATCGCATGGTCTGATAATATATGAAAGATGAAAAGAAAAACTTTTCGGGATACTTAATTAAACAAATCGGAAAACGAGCACTAATTGATGAAACAATAAATAATGAAAAATTTCAAAACATAAATACGCCAGGCAGCAGACATTAGGGTGTATTAAATTTCGAGTTTTTTCAAAAAAGGAAAGAGATGACGGGAAATTAATTGGAAAATGATCCCCAGAAAACATGGAAATGATACCAGTCCATTGGGATTAAAGGTCACACTAGGTAAAATTAGTGCTTTTAAAAATTTAAAAAAATTTTATTTGGAAAAATTTGAAATTTTTTTGAGGCCAAATGTTACCTATACTTCATCGTCTATTAACGATTTCTAACTGAAAAAAAAATTGGAAAAGCTCATTTTGTGTACTTTTGGTATTGAACAAAATAAATTGCCAAGTTATAAATCATCATAGCATGGATTTGATGCTTAATTTGAATTCTTAAAGACTTTTGATGTAAAATATATCCAATTTTTACCTCATATAGGGGTTCCAAAATATGAGTTACTTCGTAGTAAAAATCTCAATAGTTTTATACCTAAGAGCTTAAAATTGGACATATTTACTCTCTCAAGGCATTGAGATTTCAAAACAAGCACCTACTCATTAATTATACATTTCTAAAAATACCTAATATAACCTTGTTAACGGATAAATAACCTTATGAAATTTTTGAATTCTTCTGGTTTACTTAAATTGATATAATCATTACAACCGTGCCCATAGCCATAGCTGCTGTACAAGGCACGTGAAAAAAAAATCAAAAAAGAAAAGAATTAGCCTCTCAAATTTCGAAAAAATTAGTAAGTCCACCATCTTCTTGCAACTTGTCCCTCCTTCTCTCTTCAAAGAATTAAACATTGTAAATCACCCTCCCTCACCGAAATACTCTCAGATGACCCCCAAAAAATCACCTGATTAGAAAATGAGTTTACTACTGAAATCAACTGAAGTGATAACAACAAAATTGTGCCAAAAAGGTAAAGAGTTTAGGAGGTTATTGTATTTTTAGTAGGTTGATTTCGTTCTTTTTTTTTTAGCTGAATTTTTAATAAGAACAACACCTATTACAGTCTACATGATGTGGGAAGGGAGAGTGGGGGGAGGGTGCGGTTTTCAAATCTTTGCGTTTCAGACCATTTGTAATCATCTGGCTAATGTCCAACTTTTTGGTATATATGCGCATAATTATATATTTTCCCTCCACGTTCAAAACTTGGTGAGAGATTCTATTCAAAAATCTAACAAAACGAGTTTTTTTGTTTTTTCAAACAAAGTGACGCATCACTAAATTTTGAGGAGAGTTGGAGAAAGCTCAAATACCTCAATTTTTTTGTTTTCAATTTCATATGAAAGGGTGAGTCACATACATCAACATATCTAAACTTTAGCTTCACAAAAATATTTTGAGGGAACTTAGACCAAAAACCGGTTTTTTGAGGAAATTTTGTTGTTTGTGACCCACGCATAGCGCCTGCGGGTATTGATGAAGTTCGCTCAAATTTTGGTGAGAGACTTTTCTTGAAAATACGACAAAACATCTCTTCCCTTTTTTTCAAAAAATTCAAAATGACGGATCTCTTAAATTTTGAGGGGTGCTGGAGAAAGGGCAAATACCTAAAAGTTTTTGTTTTTGATTTCATATGAAAGAATTAGTCTTGGACACTAACATATCCAAATTTCAGTTTCCTGAGTGCATTGAAGAGGAGTTGGAGCAAAAAACCTCTTTTTGAGGAAGTTTTGAGTCTTGAAATTTCTTGAATCTTCCATATCTCCTCATCAAATCAATCTTGAAATGTCAAACTTTGTGTGTGGTGTTAGTTGGTGACTACAATATGAGCTCTTGAATTTGGACCGAAATGGATCCAAAATGGCGGGATATCGAAATTTGAGTAGAGCGTGAGGAACCTTAGATTAATGAAAATCTAATCAATACAAACTCACACTATTATTGGGCATAAGAAGTATACTATATCCCGAATTAATCTTCACAGATAAAAAAGTGGTTATCGACCACAAAATGTAGCTCCAGTAATGAGGCAAGGCTGCTTAAGTTTTAATATTTACATAAGTACATGTTGCTTTTTTTTCAAATACATAATTATATTCTTAAATGTGCATTAAAGACCAAGTGTGTTCACAAAGCGTCAATTTTCTCTCTTTTTATTTTATTTTTCAAATTCACGCAGTCACAGTAGGTACGCAACAGATCATCGTAGACTATATCAACATATGTGTCAAATAAGTTGAAACAAAAAAAAAAAAAAAAAAAAAAGAAAAATTGGCACCTACGCCCCCTCCCCTTGCTACTAAACCCAAAAAAATGCGAAGCGCCTTTTAATTCTCAAATTTCCCGGTGCGCCCTAAATAGCCAGACCGCTTGTGCTCATCCACCAGAAGGGGCGGGAAGTTTATACAACAGTGATGTTTTGTGGTTACACTTGAAGAAATAAAGTTGAAATTTTTCACTGTGTTTCAAATGATGTAACCTGTTATAGTCAATAAACTTTGACATTTGCTTCTGATTTTCATAGGATTTTAGTAGATATGTTGGCCAGTAATAAAAGGAAGAACTAAGTACCAACTATAAGTACTTGTACAAAAAAATTAGTTTCTCAAGAAATATCTCCCTAGTCTCCTCATTTTTTGTATGGGATGGAAAGATACTCATGTTTATTAAAAATTGGAAATTAAGCTAATTAATATTTTAACATAATTTAAAACTATTCCATTACATTTGGCGCATTATTTGCTAATTTTTCATTTATTTTTAAAATCGTTCCATCGATATGTAAAATTCTACGGGTAACCGTGTTACCTACATATGTACAAGATACTCATACAACTCTCACTTATACAAAGTATAGACACGCAGATATAGACGTTCTTTTTTACGACCTATAAGAAAAAATTAAACGAAAACCGCATTTAATGAGTTTCCACGTTCCATTTTATCGATAATCGTAAAAGAAAAACTTCATATTGGTTCGATGAAATGCAATAAATACAAAATAAACCTATCGTATTTTACTCTCGCCTACCATACTTGTATCGATAATCGAAAACTATCATACTCCGTCAAAGTTCACTTTATACCATATAAGAAGTTTCAACTTCTCGCGTACTTTTTACAACTGTGGAATCTCTCTTTCAGTTTACTATTCCAAGTTCAAATACCGTGAATACAATCCTTGTTTATTGCTTCGTCGTGTTATTTATTCAACGCACATACTTTAAAAAAATAATACTAAAGCTTCTTCACTGTTGGAAGTCCTGCTTAAAAATAGACTCCATTTCTTCTTAGCCGGCGTTTCGCCTTTTTTCAAACAGTATTTTGCGAATTTCTACGCTACCGTATCACGGTCTTATACGCTAGAAAACTCAGCCTTATTATGCTCGTATAAATCAAATTCATCACGAATACGATGAGATTTGCGAGCAGATTTGCATTTAAATCGTGCCCTACCTTTCGTCGTTTGCAGAAAAAACTCGTCAAAACTGGCACCGAAAATTATCGAAGGACGAAGGTGGAGCATGGAAATATAAATATTTCCTAGTTCCAACCAACTTATTCAACTTATGGTCGTATTTTATTGAAAGAAAATCTCATCTTTTACCTCTCACAGAGGTAAAAAATATTATACCTAACGATCAAAACTTTACAGACGTTTTGTCGAAAAGAAG
Organism: Phenacoccus solenopsis; assembly: GCA_009761765.1. Classification (NCBI taxonomy): domain Eukaryota; kingdom Metazoa; phylum Arthropoda; class Insecta; order Hemiptera; family Pseudococcidae; genus Phenacoccus; species Phenacoccus solenopsis. Next base: position 32,587,175 of record CM019752.1, read on the forward strand.
TAAAAGAGAGATATGCGAAGAAACGCGTCTACATTGATATTCAGTATCCAAAGCTTCGATTCATGCGAGAGAAGAAAGAATCCGGTGTAATAAATTTTTTTAAATTACACCGAACCAATGATCAAAGATTGAATACGAGAGTTGGCGGTTTAAAAAAGTTGTTAGCGGTCAACGAGATTGGATAGCAAATTCTTCCCAAGAAGTTCATTTCCTTTAATGACATGGGCGTAATTTAAATCGAATTTTCCAAATAGCGATTCCACTATCGAACTTTTCTTCTTGGCAGGATAAAAAGAAGCGAGAAAAAACGCGGAAAGACGTTAAAGTGTAATAAAAATCGTATCTTTTTTTAATTTATTACGCGACCTTTACAACTTTCCCCACCAACGGATCAGTTCGGTAATTACTTTTTCGTAACAGTATTACGCATATTGTATCATAAAAAAAATACTTCGTGACGAAAATAAAATGACTAATCGTTAAAATCGCCTTTTTAAAGGCTCCGCTTATTTTACCAAAAGACGCATTGATTAAATTGTATTATGTAAATGGTGCAATTTCCTTATTTCGATTTTTTTAAACGTAATGAGTTCCAGCTAAGGGATACCCGACGTGTTTTGTTCGAGTGTCATTAAAGTTTACCGCCGAAATGCCAGCATGAAATACATTTCTTCCGCGTCAGTCATTTCTCTGGAGAATATTTATTAAGATGAGTTACGAAACGAATGTAACAGAATGTAATGTAAATATAATTAGATTCTTTTTCATTATGTAAAAATGCACGATGGAGGAAAAATATTCTTAAGCTTTTATAGGTATATATATACATTGTTAAAATATACCAAATACCTAAGAACAAGAATAACAGAGTTTTGAAAATTTAGTTGATCTTTTCACCAAAACGTTTTCCAAAAAGCAGGCTCATTATTTTGAAGAAATTTTCAATCAATGAATCATTTTTCAAAAAAATAAATCAACGATTTAGTATTCAGCACGCATCTCGAAGTCATATTTCTACACATGAATAAAACTAAACGTATAACCGTTTCGCAAAATATAACCGATGTCTTATAACAGTTTCTGATACACGAAAGTTTGAAACAACTTTTAAATGAGTTTCAAAATGAATATGAATTTGCTAGAAATCCGCCATGAACTCTCGACGACGTGAATAACGTCATGGAAAGTATTAATCTAGGGTATTTAATTGAGATATATGTCTGAGCGTAAGAAATGTCAAGGGGGACTCAACTAACGTTTGTCTAAGAAGTTTTGAGTCCTTTATTGGCGAACTTAGGCAATATATCCTTACGCTTTGCTAACCATCAAATAAGGTGTCAGTTTCATAAATTATAATCGAAATACCACTCTTGTTGGACAGAAACTCACAAATAAGCAAGAAAAGCAATGATACAGATATGACCTAATTAAAAGAGAAAAAAAGTTGGAATTTTTAAAATATATGTTAAAAATAAATTAATCACATGGATGAAATAGAAAGTTGAAAACTTCAAAAAACATAATAAATACTTTTAATAAAACAAACACAGAGCAATTCCAAATTTCGAAATTTCCATACACGTCACATATGTAGCTTTTCAGTTTTTCTTTCCGAATAGGTACTTTACATTAAGAACACATAAACATACAAGATAGGTAAAAACAAGAAATGTCGACTTTCTTCAAACAATATAGGATAGATATCATAATATAAAGTAAACAAAAGTCTTCCTGCACGTTGATCATAGGTTTAAAATTTCCACAAATAAATTCACAACGCAGACACCAATAAGGAAAAATTCATCATAAAAATACGTTATCGTGAGTTGAAAGACTGATAAATGTAATACAAAAATCGTATAATCCGGTAGGTGCAGAACATGTGACGACTTGAACATTTTATCAATATTTATAAGTATTTGTAACGCGCATACTTGAGAAAGAAATCGACGATTTGAAAGATATGTATACGCAGTGGCGTAGCCAGAAACTCCTCAAGGGGACTCAAACTTTATGTTGGAGGAGGGGTTGGAATGAAAATTTATTCACAATTTTTGTGTACCATGAAAAAGGAAGAATGATCTAAAAAAAGCATTCGCTAATTGGAAGTGAATTACGTTCCATTATGTCCGAGGAAGGGAGAGAAAAATTTCAAAAGTGAATTTTTAGCGATAAAAAAGTAAATTTTTATGCTTAATTTCAATTTCATTTTATTTTTGAGTTTCATGAAAAAAAATTAAATCGGCTACCCTATTGTGCGCATACGAAACATAGAAACCCATAACGGCACGAAAAACAACTCGCGTCAACCGCAGAAATATGCAGTTGAACGTGTTAAAAAAAAAATCCGCAAAAATAAAATCCACTTTTAAAACACGTGTTTCATACGTCTAGAAAAAATATACAATTACACGAAAGTACTTACCTATGGTTAAAATAAATACAGGAAGGATAAATCGTAGCGTCATCTTGTAATTGTTAATATTAAAAATAATGCGGTTCACCGAACGACAAAATTGACAACGCGCGACCTTTGACACTCATGCCACGCGACGGCACCGTTCAACGGCTTCAACCGAAAATAAAGCCTAATACTGGAGATGTTACGACGAGTCGAGTATAAAAACGCTCTGGAGTTGAAAAGGAGCATGCGTTAGCCTATGCGATACTATCTAACAACTTGCTGGAGTGTCCCTCGTACACCCATTTCCCCTAGAATTTCGGCCCCCTTTCACGAAATATCTCTGCGTGAAACCCTTCATGTCTATTATTCTATTACAGCAACTTCGGCGGAATTTAAAAGCGTGGCCAATTCGATTGCGAAATTCGTGCTTCGAATGTCTTAATATTGTAAAAATACGTCTCAATACCGCGCCTCGCTCCATCTTACTTTTCCTATAACTTCCATAATGTACTTCTGAAAACGCTTTATTGTTATGATAAACAATTTTATTATCGTATTTCCCACGCAACTATCGATAAATGAATGATTTTGTATTATAAATGATTTTTTCGCACAAATTAATATCGTAGATAAAAAACATCGTCGCGGTAATTTTTTTGTTTTCGTCGTCTTTTTTATCATGAATTGCGAATGAAGTGTGAATTTCACAAACTTTTTATTAAGTATAATACAAGTTCTGTATTATTGTACATTAAACATCAAGTTGAATCAACTTCTTTATGTAATATGCTCTAGGTAATTTTTCATTTAAATATCACTGTAAAATTTAACGACATAATTAAAATAAATAATGAACATAATAATATTCAACTTCTTGGTCAACATTTAAAAACTTTAAAAAAGTTTCTGGAAGTCAGATAGCTTTTTATTATTATTTTTTTTCATTCTTTAATTTTAAAAATCAGTACCAGTCTACAATACAAAACAAAATAAAGCCAACATACGATAACATTAGTGTTTAAATAATAATATTAAGATATATGTGATCTCTCAAGCGCAAAGGTACCACAAGTTGGGATTAATCGAGTTCTTCACGTTTTTGAGAAGTGGAGACCATCCTCGTTCGAATGAGACCAGAACGATCTAGCTACCTCTAAAATTCATGATTTTATAAGCCTTTAAGTTTTGAGTATTCGAAAAGTAAGTTTTGACAAAAACGAGGTTAAAGTTGAAAGAACAAAAATTGCTAAATTTTTATGTTTTAATTTTCTTTTATTCGACAAAACTATCAAAAATGATTACAATTAAGTTGAAATAAACATCTTCAATCATAATTAAGAAATTTTCTTTAAAATTACAAACATTAAAATTTTGTAAGGATTAAAAAAGTTAAAAAAATAGTGAGAAAAGAATTTTTTTTTCATAAATATTTTCATTAAAAAATCATGAAAATTCAATATTTCCACCACTTTCCGATCGAATTTCGATCTGTGACTTCGTCATCGTATAGTAGACAAGTAGACATGTCAAACCACCAGAATCCGCTGAAAACCGATTTTTCAATTTTTCGTCCAAAATTCACATTTTTGTCCATAACTGGAAAAGTTGTTTTCCGACTTGTGGCCCCTTTGCGCTTGAGAAGTCACATATGTATTACCAAGTAACGTAAGTATTAGGGTGAGCTGATTTTTTGTTTTTTTGGAAAAGAATTGAGGCACCTAGCAGAATAATTATCTAATGATCTCAAAAGAAGAAGCAAAATATTTCAGCCCTCGAACCCGCAGGGAACGTACCCTAAAACGAGGTCAAAATTTCAAAATGTCGTTGCTTTTATAAAAAAATTAAATGTTGGATATTCAAATTTTATCTTTCATTACTGTAGTGGGGAAGAAAAAATTGAAAATATCGAAAATATCGCTCTGTAGCGCCCTAGAGGAAATCATTCCAATGAAATTGGTCCCAAAATCATTAATTTCGGTGCAGTGATTTGTCTGCGATCTTTGAACAAGTGATCAAAATACGAGTATTCATTTCTTAACTTGACTCCAAAGTTTTTCTATATATCATTAAAATAGAGAAAGTTATTCATTTTAATATTACATTCTACTCTATAAAAATAGACATTAATGGTGACATAACGACTGCAACCTTTTTATTTCCTAAAAAACGTATTTCAAAATTCAGTTCCAGGTATTGCATAACGCAACCCACAATACGTATAGAACCACTTTAAATTGATGTAAAACGCCACTGTATTTTTTTAAAGTACCTTCGTTTGGACATTTTACAGAAAAATTAATTTAAAATTATATATGAAAAAAAAATTACATTGAATGCATTAAAAGGGAAGCGTTCGATCTGCATCGAAAATAACACGACGGTGATAAGAAGAAAAAGCATTCAACTTTATCGATACAAAAAAACTTTGCAGGAATTTTCAATGCAAACAAAAAATAAAATGAAAAGATTTCAAAGCAGCAGGTTGCTTCATTAATTGATACTCGTTCTGTGTACTTTATTCCCTGATAATTCAACGTTTTCATCGTAAAATTACCCATTATAAATGGGATATAATCTTTTGAAAGCTATGCATATAGAGATTTCGTTTCATTACTTCATTAGCTTTCAAAAATTTTATTCATCACAGATTTTTTATTACATCGCTAGAAGAAAGAACAACCTTACACAAATGTAGGCACATAATATAAGCACTTTGTGCATCACATTCGTTAACCTACTATCGGTATTCAGTGCATATACCTGCATGCTCAGACAAATTATACGGTTTAAAAAAAAAAAAAAAAAAAAACACCATATCACTCTGAGCTCGTATCTAACACACGAGAAGTATAAAAATGCAGTTTTTTTCGTGCCTTTCTTCTATTTCTCTTTCTCTATACTCGAATTGACGATGCGGGAATAATGTAAACGTAGCACAGCGCTAGAAACGCAATCATTTTCCCATTTATTTTAGCTTTTTCAAAGTTTCTATCATTTCTCTCAAAATTGAACCCATGGGAACATATGTGTGTACGATATTTAACGTAAAATTCGATCTGCAACTGCCATTTTGTGCCGATGGTTCGACGAATATTATTTTTCATTTTTTTCACCTTTTCTTTCGCGTGTTGCCGAATTCATGGATTACGATGAAATAACGCATAGAGGTGCTTATATGAAGCATTACCAGCATTAAGTAACCATGATAAAGCAATAACGAGTTTCCCAAACTTTTTCGACCCAAAAAATTACGAAATAATACTAAGCGAAATTTTCAATCCATTAAAATCATATTTTTCTCTAGTACAAAAAAAGCAAGTAACACTATATCGAAATCTTGTAGTGAACAGAAAATGAAAAGAATTTGGCCCAATATATTTTCCAATTTTTCTACTCGTCAACGTACATTACATTTTCCTTCATTCTTTGAAACCAGTCAACTAACAATTTTGAAACTATAAATTTTATTTTAATTTTTTTCATCATATGTTCTTCTTTGTTTTATGCGGAAATTGTAAGAAAAAAATTAATATCAAATAAATAACCAAACTTGTATTTTTCATTGCTTCCTCACTAATCAATTTTTAAAACTGTGTTTGCAAGTATTATAGATTTAATGTTATTCAGCGTGAAATGATCTAATAAATAGGAAACTAATATGATCTCTTGCGCATGAATAATTTCTCTTTTCGCCATTTCAGATCACAAAAAGAGATTTCTCGCCGATATATCTAGTTTACATTCGAAGCACATATTAATACATTAAATATTTGAATAAAAACCTACATATTTTTCACAATCGAACTACTCCGTAATCGATCGGAAAAAATTTAATCATGCGAATATACCATTCAAAAATTTCACAACGAGCTCGAGTATTAAAAAAAGTTATTGAAAGTAAAAAATTGAAAGAAATAATCTCAAACATGATAACTCCAACGCCAAAACTTTATTTACATTTTGTGATTCGAGAGAAGTATAGCGAATCGAATTTATCATTTATTATTCAAATAATGAAAAACGAAAAACCCTCTGAGGCGTTATACACGGACGCCAACCGGATATAAAGTACATAATAAGGCTAAAATCCTCCATAAATATACCCCTACACAGAGCGAATTCGTCTTTTTCAAGATGAAGTTTTTCTTGACCATTCGTCAAGGCTGAGAGTAGACACGAAAGTGTACCGAGAGAAAGTACATGGAATGTATCAATATGAACTTTGATAGGAAGTAAAAAAATAACACATTTTCTTAACGTAAACATTTTACGATAGGTACCTATTTACAGCTTAGAAGTACATTGGTAAGGATAAGTTTAGAAGCATAGTACATTTATTTCTGACTTCTAACCGTCAACTTTCTTTTTTCATTAATAATGTAAACCTTAACCTTTACCATTGGTACCAGTAGAATTCTTTACTACTTGATGACTCGCTATTGAAAATATTCAAATTTTTCTTGGCGGAAGTTCTCGGTTAGAATTTCCTTTTAACGAATTTTCTTGTTGGCAGTAAGCAGCCTTTATAATAGAGTTTTATCGACGCAGATTTTTTATAGTTCAGATAAAAAATATCCTTCTCCGTACGATTCATAGCTACAAGAATGTGTAAAATTTATGTCCGTTATTGTGCTAAATAATGAATTATTGGCTCAAAAAAATGAAAAAGTTCCCATTTTATTTTATTCGCAACTTCCTCCCGACACGATGAACTTGTGTAATACGAGACTATACAACAGATTTGTGTTTTGATAGATGTATTTTTTTTTAGCAGATATTATTTTTGTTGATGTTAAAGAACTTCGTCGTTAAATTCAGTATAATCACAGAATGTTTCGAAAAAAATTTACACTTGAACCATAACCTTCATTATACGTAATTATCAATTAACAAATGCGTAGGTTTTGAATAATGGTGTTATGAATCATTATAATTATCAACTTACTTGAAACGATGCAGGTACTTATCATTGAAGAGGTTTGATTTTTAGCTGAGTTTTTCCAGTTTTTAATAAAAATAATAGCTATTATAACCTTTCTGATTTTTTAAAGTGTGGCAGAAATTACATTTCTACATTTTAGATCATTATTTCGAATTTGATCTCCTAATATGAAATACCCAACTTTTTAATATACTGTCTTACATTTGAGTATAATGTATATTTTTACATTCGTCTCTCCATCTCCTAACTTCATAATGGAAATAAATAGACCTGAAAATCTCTCAAAACTTGATTAGAGGTTGTTTAAGTGAGTTGGAAAAGCAAAGTGGCTGACCTTTGATGGCAAAAATGAGAAACATATTCAGGGTGATCATGAAATAAATTCTCATATGACTATATACAAATTGCCATTGAGATTGTGAGGGAATTGTAAAGCTATACACATAATTTTTTTTTTAAGGTCATCAAAATTATCATGTCTTCAGAATTATAGCTATGCAATTTTCCACCATATTGCCTGGAAATTCGATTTTTTATGTTTTCTTAAAAATTTAAAAGCACACTTAGGATTTAAAATAGATAGAAAACCAACGTTTTTTAGGGAGAAGTAAAGCTCATTCATGAATGAAAACTATTTTTTAAATCTTTTCTAAAATATTGGGTGATAAAAATATTTTTCAATAAATTACAAATCATCGAAACAAAATAATTTGAAATTTTAATGTTACTTTATAGACTTTTTTTCAGGTCACATAGTTTTAAATTTTTTTTTTTCATCATTTTTTTATTTAAAAAAGTAATTTATCATACCTATTTACCTACTTATTATTGAAAATATCCATTTAACAATATCAGACAATCTACAAATCTGAGATATCCTCCATCAGAAATTCAGCTCAAGTAATGCAACATAGCTGCTTATGATTTTTTTGTGCAAATTAAAACCATTGCTTGGTTTGATATACGTAGAATAATGAATAATTTTAATTCGCTTATTTTCCTTATTTTCTCAAGTGGTTATCACAGTGCGAAGAAAATAAATCGATAACCTCTAGATTAATAAATTTTCAATTTGAACGTGACTGCAAGGTGCAGAATACAAACACAATCTTCTTAAAAAGTATATTTAGGTATTTTTCGATAATTATCTGCAATTTACGAGTACCTGTGTAGTGTGTACATACCCCTCACTCTCGTGTTTATAGATATTAGAGTAATTAATCGTTATCAAACTGAGTAAATGTTTACGAATAGGTTTTACTATATAAACTACCTCATAATATTGGTAAAGATCACAACAGTTGTGAAATTGTGAGATTCACTCGTTGCTTTTCATAAAGATCCATTTCTAAATTTTCACTTCGTTAGTGTTTCAAAATGCATTTTGGTAAAATACTGTTTCTATTTTTCGTCGTAATTTCAATTTCGATGCAATTAGCGTTAACTTGCCTTACAAATGGAAAGAAATGTCAACCTAATGGTAGCCTAGGAAACTGCTGCTCTGGATTTTGTTACAAACAACCGCAACAAAAAATTGGAAAATGCCAGAAGCGGCCAAAATGAGTAGGTTATTTGGCTTGAAATTCATTATGTAATATCAATATTCATGAATAATTTAAAACTTCAGAATTATAATACCTAACTGATATCGCCTATTTATTATTTACATATATAAATGTAAATTAAAAATAATTAAATATAAATATTATGCTATATTGTTGAATTATTTACTTATTATATTTACATTTATCTTTATATTTTTCAAATAAATATAGAGAAATTATTTTGAAAATTCTTATTTTTTTCCTTAAAAAAAAAAATAATACTTAACACTTACTCCATGATAAAATAACAATACAAACTGAGAAAAAACATAAAAAATTAATCCTAGAATAATAGGTACTTCTATGAATCAGGGACATATTTCATTCTTCAAGCTAATTTTTCTGAAAATCATGTGCTTGGGTTTCGCTCATAACGTACCGTAGTAAATTTTTCTTTCCTTAAATTTCACGAAACTTCCAACCAGCAGAATGTTAAACGTACGTTACCTTTACTAATTTCATAAGGCTAGATTATAAATAACCCATTACTCGTCTCCACGTCGAGTTCTACGTACTATGAAGTGTGGCTTTCAACAGTTTTCAAGCAGACGACATGATAACGGCGACGAATAAACCGTCTAATGAGGAAAAACAACGAAATGCAGTCGCATGCATTACACGAATGACAGTACCAGGATATGCTCGTAGTAATGGTTGGAAAATAGCCGCCTTCCAGACACCGGCGTATCCGTAGAATACTCGTTTATACGTTTTTACGCTTTTATTTTCCCGCTTCGTTTTCCCCGGAGCGTGATTTCGTAAATTCATATACGCTCGTGTTCGGTCGAAATTTTCATTTTCGTCGCAAACGTCATTTTTTTCGCAGAATATCGATGTTTTATAAAATATTCTCTCCGTATCAATCGAATAACCAGAAAAACACGTTCGTATTGTTTCGAAGCTTTTATGAGCCGAGTTGAAACGGATGTACATTTGTGGAAGGGGAGAAAGACCCAAAGCCATGGATTTTTCTTCGCCGCGTCGACAGCACTCACGAAAACTTTAGCTTTTTTAATTTTTATTTCGCTTTTGAAAATTCTTTTATTACGGAGACTTTTATATGAGACGAGTGCTTCGTACAAACTTTCATTTTTATAGCGCGTCTACTACATGAGAATTTTTTTTACAATATGTTAAATTGTCGTGAAAGTAGAATGGTAGTAAATTTCGGTACTTGCGAAACTCCGTATTTTTAAATAAAACCGTGATGAATTTTCCTTCAGTTTAATATTTTCTTTTCGTAGTTTCAATTTTGTGCTAAACGTATGGCATTTTGAGAGTCGTTATTTATGTCTGTATTTTTCTTTTGCTATTTTTTGCAATACAATGTTTTTTTCAAATTTATTTATACTAGTGTCTTTAGTTACTGATTTCATAAATTTTAATAGGTAATTTTTTTTTCATACTTGTTTTTCAAAATAATCATCATCATTATTTTGACATTTGTGACTATAAAGGTTATCACAACTTCAAAAGCTTAGATTCGGAAGAAGAGTGGAGAAGATTCAAAGGAGATTATCTGGGTGGCGATTCCTTGCATTATCAAAAATGCGTAGATTATAAATTTGGTTCGACGTTGAATTTGGATTAGGGTGTTCCTTAAGAAAGGAGTTTCCCTTATACGTGCCTTGAAAAAGTCCCTCACCTAATTAAAACAGAGAAATATAAACATACAAAACTATTAGTTCTTTTGATAAATATATCGCAAAAGAAAATAGGGCTACTGTACCAGGTGATTGCATGAAGTGATGATGTGATGATCAAAAAATATTTTCCATAAGAAATATACGATGGCTTTTTAAATTCGATTACTTCTTCACAGCTGTAAAGAACATTGTATATTAAATGAGAATATTTTTTATAGATCATCTTTTGAACTTTCACAGTCACTTTTTGTGGCTTTTGTTCCTTTTTATTTGGTAATTTTTGTCAGAATTATTACATGGTGGAGCTTGAAATACTTGAATTCAAGGGGTTTAAAATTGTATACCCTGAAATGAAACGAATTAGAAGTGCATGAATCCATTTCAGGTGACGCACTTCACTCATAATTCATTCATTATTACAGAACAATAAAAGGAATTTTTTACGTGCCATGTACAGCAAAAATAGCTAGAGCCAGGAAGGAATTTTTCATTTTATTATAAAATTCACTATTTCAAGAATCATAATCAATAACCATATCATTAATATAATGCCTAAATTTTCTAAAAATTAAATTAAAAACTACATTTCAATAATGCTTAAAATATACCTGACGCAACCAACACCACGTATAGGACCCCCTTAAGCTATAAAATCAATTTTTGAAAATTCAGTTGTTTCGTACTTATACTGAAACGTAACAAAAAAGTAACGGAAACGGGAACAGAAACATAAAGGAAAAGGAGATTTAAGGAAAATGTAACTGTAACAGGAACAGTGGCAGTAAAAGGTGAGGTAACAAGCATAATTCTTGCATTTTCCAAAAAAAAGAAAAAAGAAAGAGAGAAATGAGATGGTAAGAAGTGTAGTTTTCACTCTCCTCCCCCTTCCAAATTCTGTCGAATAGAAATTTTACAGTGAAAAATGCTGCAGCAATTGATAATCACTTACTCATGGCAGTCAATATAAACGCATTAAAAATAATAATAAATAAAAATTATAGAATTTTTGTAATTTTAGCGTTATGAATATTACTTCAGTGTAGAATGAATTATGTATGGTGAAGTAAAACATGAAATTCAAACATTTAAATAATGTCATCAGTAAATTAAAGAAATTAAGTGAAGTTTTTTGAGCCTTACTTTCCAACTTGTATTTCTTAAGAAAGTCCTCCTTTGACATTGTGTCGACAAAAAGGAATTTCAACATGCTTCGATGACTAAAAAAATATTTAAGAAATAATATTTCGCAAAAAAGTATGGAATAGCTGTGCTCTTTGAAATTCTATCGAGAAATTTCGTTTTTTTTTTTAAATGAAAGAATTTTATCTGTAAGTAGAAAACCATCTGTTATGTTTATCTACTACTTGTATGAGGAGAGAATATTTTTGAAGCGTTAGCAAGGAATATTGGATTCGAATCTTCAGAAAATATTAATTTTTCATTTCAAAATTATCAAATTATAAAAATTATTATCATAATTCTTAGGTAACTTTCGTATATCCCGTTTTTTAATCTTCCAGAAAAAAAAAATGAATACCGTTGGAATATAAGGTTTTCGAGCTTTCTGGAAGTAAAATTAGGCAGTAGTGTAGCTATATATTTCATTGTTCAACTGAATGACTATTCTACTTTAAAACTAGAAAAGGGTCGTTTTGTGCTTTACTAGTGTTAAAATCAAAACATTATCTTAATGAAAAAAAAAAACAAAAACAAACAAAAACAGAAGATGTGGAAAAATGGTAAAGTTTCTTTGTCGTTTTGTTTTTGGCTACCTTCTAGGAAACATCCTCGCTATACACTTGGTCCTGCTAAAAGATAAATATTAGAATTCTTTGTACATAATTCTTTATTATTTTTAAAATATTTTGGATACTTTCGACTGTTTTCCCTTTTTTTCTGTGTTGGTTTCCAATGTATTAAAATTACACAGCATTAAAATGAGATCATCACAATACTTGTAATATAATCAACCATTACTCAAGCTACACTTTCCTCCTTCTCCTTCCTAAAAAACACTTGAAAGTAGTATTTGCGTTTTTGTTAATAGGTATACGCTAGGTACTCTGATTTATCATTTTCTACCTCTCCACCACCAAAAAAGAACTTTCGTTGCCATGAAAGGAACTTAACTTGTAGCTTAAAACCTGAAGTTCAATTTTTTCAATTTTAAT
>CM019752.1:32600041-32660041 GCA_009761765.1 Phenacoccus solenopsis
AATAGTGACGAGTTCACCCAGTTCGGCTGGGCGAAGCCGTTGCCAAATTAATTAATTTACCAAGAACTTTGTTTCTCCGTTCTGGTAATTAATTAAGGTTAATTAATTTTTTAATTCGCCTCTTTTTGATTTTGAATTAATTTTGAAATCAAAAAGGCGTTCTTTTTTAGCGGTTTTGCCGTGAATTGGTACTTTACCAATACCGCTTGCTAGGGAATGCCCTCGGTGGTCTTTTAGCCAATTTCAGCAAGCCAAAACGCTGAAATTTAGCCCCACGTTGGGCGCCAAAATACAAATATGTAACATTGGCTCACCTCGAAAGGATCACCAAGCCACATATATGCCCAGCACCACGCAGAGGTGCTGGATAATAGGGCCGGCTCTTAAGGAGCCACAGAAGGCATGTTGGCCGAAGCCAACATCCGGACACCTATGGTGACCGGTCCCTAACTAACTTTTGGCACAACCGAAACTAAAAGAAAACGCACGGCGTTTATTTAAAAATTTATTTTAGAAAACGAAAGACAAGGTGACGGCCGAAATATTAAAAGTAGGTATAAACTTACGGTTACCGGTCACTTAACTTTAGTGTGCCTCCACGTTGACGATCTTCTTCACGTTGGATTGACACAACTCCTCTTTCGTACCCTATAGGGTACAACTGTATCCCGCGCGAACAGAGGTACGCGAAAGTTCGAAAGTTTTAAAGTTAATACACGCAGAAAAAATAATAGTTTAACTAATAACACATTAAAAACGCTATCGCGAGCACGTGTGCGTAACCGACAAAAAAAAAAGTGTGTCCTTCCCGTACGAACGATTTGAACACACTCCCGAGGCGTGCGCTTAGGAAAAAGCTCAGCACCTTAGGAGATGGGGTGATGCGTTACAACCAGTTAACACCTAGGTAAGTGTTAACTAGGTAGCGCACTTTTAGTAACACACGCCAACGAATAATGCCATAACTTGAGGGAAACATAATTTAGAAAGGAAAGGATTTTTAATTTTAATTATTCGTTGGCTATTTTTTCGAAAAGTTGGGACCCCCCATCGACCTATACCACAACCTAAATACCTACTTACTGGAATACTTAATATATGGTTGTGTAACAGCTAATCTAGATAATGAAAGTGTGTGGTAGAAATAAAAGTATTATGATGAATATTAACCCACGTAGTCCCTAACGTTAAATTGAAAACCATAACAAATTTTTGAATATTAGCAACTATTAATCTTCTGTTGGATTCCTGTAGACGTTTTTCCGCTAAATTTCGTGGTAGAAATCTTCAACAAATTACGTGCGCATGAGGCTTGAAAAATCGACATGTCATTGAATATAAAAATTACACTACAAATGAAGAACTCGCTTAGTTTTAGAAAAGTTAATTCATTATAGAAAAATAAAACTTTTCGGAATATGTTCGGTATTTGTGATTGGTTAATCTTGCATTTTCCAAAAAAAAGAAAAAAGAAAGAGAGAAATGAGATGGTAAGAAGTGTAGTTTTCACTCTCCTCCCCCTTCCAAATTCTGTCGAATAGAAATTTTACAGTGAAAAATGCTGCAGCAATTGATAATCACTTACTCATGGCTAGTCAATATAAAACGCATTAAAAAATAATAATAAATAAAAATTATAGGAATTTTTGGTAATTTTTAGCGTTATGAATATTCACTTCAGTGTAGAATGAATTATGTATGGTGAAGTAAAACATGAAATTCAAACATTTAAATAATGTCATCAGTAAATTAAAGAAATTAAGTGAAGTTTTTTGAGCCTTACTTTCCAACTTGTCATTTCTTAAGAAAGCTCCTCCTTGCCACATCTGTGTCGACAAAAAGGAATTTCAACATGCTTCGATGACTAAAAAAATATTTAAGAAATAATATTTCGCAAAAAAGTATGGAATAGCTGTGCTCTTTGAAAATTCTATCGAGAAATTTCGTTTTTTTTTTTAAATGAAAGAATTTTATCTGTAAGTAGAAAACCATCTGTTATGTTTATCTACTACTTGTATGAAGGAGAGAATATTTTTGAAGCGTTAGCAAGGAATATTGGATTCGAATCTTCAGAAAATATTAATTTTTCATTTCAAAATTATCAAATTATAACAAATTATTATCATAATTCTTAGGTAACTTTCGTATATCCCGTTTTTTAATCTTCCAGAAAAAAAAAATGAATACCAGTTGGAATATAAGGTTTTCGAGCTTTCTGGAAGTAAAATTAGGCAGTAGTGTAGCTATATATTTCATTGTTCAACTGAATGACTATTCTACTTTAAAAACTAGAAAAAGGGTCGTTTGTGCTTTACTAGTGTTAAAATCAAAACATTATCTTAATGAAAAAAAAAAAAACAAAAACAAACAAAAAACAGAAGATGTGGAAAAAATGGTAAAGTTTCTTTGTCGTTTTGTTTTTGGCTACCTTCTAGGAAACATCCTCGCTATACACTTGGTCCCTGCTAAAAGTAGATAAATATTATGAATTCTTTGTACATAATTCTTTATTATTTTTAAAATATTTTGGATACTTTCGACTGTTTTCCCTTTTTTTTCTGTGTTGGTTTCCAATGTATTAAAATTACACAGCATTAAAATGAGATCATCACAATACTTGTAATATAATCAACCATTACTCAAGCTACACTTTCCTCCTTCTCCCTTCCTAAAAAACACCTTGAAAGTAGGTATATTGCGTTTTTGTTAATAGGTATACGCTAGGTACTACTGATTTATCATTTTCTACCCTCTCCACCACCAAAAAAGAACTTTCGTTGCCATGAACAGGAACTTAAACTTGTAGCTTAAACCTGAAGTTCAATTTTTTTCAATTTTAATTTTTCATATATTATTAGACTCTACCGGAGGTGATGATCTGTTGACCAATAAAAAAATCTGAGATCATAGAGAGAATTTTCAATTATTCAAAAATATTTTTATTATAAATTATTTTAGTTAGAAGAAATGTAGCTTGAGGAACTTTTTTTGAAAATTGAGGTTTAGTGTCACCTCAAATGATTTCTTAAAAAGTGTTTGAAAGTTTAAACACCTTTGACAATAGATGGAATTCTAAGTATCAATTAAGAGAATTCGAAGAATCACACTTCTAAATTAAACGATTCGTGATCAAGCACAATTGTTTAATGATTCAATATTAGAATGGAATATTAAAGAATCATGACAAATGAAGATACGAAAAACTCGAAAATTAAAACAAAAGCCGAAACGACATCTAACATTTTATTCTGAATCAACAACGTATAAATGTTTGAAACAGCGAACCCTAGCGTTGAAATGAAATTTCATAATGAATAAGTCGCTAAATTCTTCACAGATGGTAGGTCGATTGCGAATCTATGTTAAAGTAATGAATTGCAGATGTCGGGAACTTCAGTTAGATTTAAAATCTAATTTCAGTTTCAATATTTAATGCGAGAAAAGAAACAGGATGTACTTATGGTTTCTTTTAAACTTTACTATTATTTTCTAAATTAGTTGAGGGGGGGGGGAGGAATTTCCCCGAGACAAAAAATTTCTCCCTACGTCACTGCTAACGAGTTGGCATTAAATAACTATTACAGCATTTTTAAATTTATTTCACACTATACTCACAAATAATAAAGATTAATTTTTTTTTATTTGGAGTATTGGTGTTGTTCATAAAACATTTAACTTCAACATACTTCTTCAAATCAGTAAGAGGTAAACAACTAAGCGCTTTGTTGATAATTCTCATTAAAGCATACCACTGCTAGTAGCATAAATTATAATTCATGATAGTTTTCTGTTTCATCAATACGATGCTTTTATTTGTGCATCGAGGAACTTACCTACGTACTTCAAAACATACAAAAAGAAGAAGAACAACAAAAAAGGCTTAAAACATATATAAAATTTTCCATCTTCCTCTATAGGTGCTTACATCCTACATTTTTATTAGAACGAGAAGTAACTGTAAGTATATGTTGATACTTTTCTACGGTACGCAATATTTTTTTGAAGGATGATATTTCTCACCATATAAGCTCAGAAAAGCAGTTAAGAAAAAGTTGGCGACCATTTCGGATACTTTATTATCAATAAAAGTAACCTAAATATTTTAACGTCAAGGCATCATTTAATAGTAAACTTAAACTACTAAAATGTGTTTCCTGCAGTCTTTGCGGTACACCCTACATTACATTCTCCTTCAGATCATTAGTTATCTTCAAACGCCTCTTCTTCTTCAACGGTTAACATTTATCTTTGGTTTTTGCATTAATAGCCGAACAACAACGCCGGAGAACTTCATTATATAAAATAGTTTCAACTTCGCCCCATTATATATACATTAATGGTCACGAACGCAAGTGTTGGATAATAATAAAGAAAGGGTCATTTTTCGAAATATCATTCGCGAACTGCAACGCAGTTTATTTTTACCACATTCGAAATATTTATGACTAACTTCTCTCGTAGTACGACTTGTATTATACCAGGCATTGTTGACAACGAAAACATCAACTCCAAGCAGATTTTTGTTCGTACCTACGCAGATAATTGCATTTAATTTGTGCCGACGACGAGCGTACTGTACAGATCAGCGGAAAGAGATGAACTAGGTTTAATGAAATTAAAAGTAGGTACCCAATGTGTGAGCGCATTCAATTAAATGCATTGAGACACCCTAATCAATTAGATATGCAAAATGTACAATTGTACATTTTATCCCTGCAGTGTCCATATTATGTTGAATGTACAATTTCACTTTCCTTGAAGGTTCTAAATGAATTAACATTATTCAAATTTGTGAAAAAAAAAACTCAATAACTTTGAATGTGAGTAACTGGCGGTGTATTCTAATTTTAAATTGAAATCTGATCAAAACTGCCAGGTTGGTGTAGATGAAGTAAGGATCTAACAAATTGCTAGTATTATCTAAAGTCATCACACCTTCTCTTCCAAAATACATACTTACTTAGGTAAGTACATTCATTCAAAATATTATCACCAACAGTTATAACGTTGGTAAGTATATCAAGTTATGTGGAATATATTCAAAGATGTCTATGAATGTTTACATAATTAAATTATGTAATAACTCACTTTGATAAAAAGTTGATAATTAGGGAAGTAACTACTGTACTTACATGATGAAGCTATATGTTTGGTAAGATCAATATTGAGTATTTTGTCCTTGATACAGAAGAGAGAAGATAATAAGCAACTGGTGAATCAGCATAAACGAAAATCGACACTAAACTATACATCACATCGATAATCAACTTCAAACGTAAGAATCATATGATAAACATCATTAGTACATGAAGTAACAAGTATTATTGATTTTATTGTAACACCAGTAAGAAAATTGTAAAATTGATACTACATATTACACTATACAATCTGTAAATTCACTCAAACGAATTACTTGTAAAATGAAAACATGAATCAACTTAACTGATGATTGAAACTCAAAGTTGAAATCATAAACGAATTTCAGTCGTTCACTGAAAACTGAACGATATTATTAAATTATCTAGGAAGGTTGAAATGAAATTACCTACATTTTATCACATTTTAAGTTTATGATTGGTCATTATACGAAGTTATACATGTAAAGTATGACATTAATCAGAAAATGGACCAGTTCGACCAGTTACTACCGTGCGACCTAGGATAGTAAATGATAAAAATATAAATTTTCAACATTTTAGTATTTCAATCAATTTATTGATTTCAATCAATTTTATCGAGAATCAGTGTTGCCAAATGAGCTAGAGTAATTAATCAAAAGTTGAATAAAGTACATAATTTTGATAAATATCGTTTATAATGATTGGAATACGAAATAATTAAGTATTTATTTTTTAATCCAACGAAAAACAACGAGAAAATTTGAATTATTTGGAATTTTTCATTACAATAAGGGAATTTGGCACTGGGGGGTACAAAGATCAGTTGGTCGCACTTACTTACGATTACTAGTTACCACCGGTTACCACTTTTCAGCGATCCATGATAGTTGGTAAGTAGCGCTCTCTAGGGTATGTGGGAGTAACCAATAACCATCTATTCTGCTTTCCCATATTTATTTTACCACTAACTTCTCGAAATTTGAAGTCGATCCGTAAAATTTTACTCAAGCTATTGCGGATATCTACTCGACAATTCGACATTGATACATAATTATGACAAGCGAGATGTATGACCAAAAGGCAATGAGAGGTGAACCACGTTAACAAATTTGAAAAAAATTCCAATTACAAATTCAGTTCTGATAAAACGGCATGACTGACTGCTTAGTTCTTTTTTTGTTTCATCTTTATTACCTCTCAGTTATTTTCATTATTCTAGATTAAGTAGTTACATCTTTGTACTTTATTGAGACTTCTTTCAATTCTATCGTGTTATTTGAGCAATTGTAATGAATAATTATTTCCTTTCCTTTAATTAGATAAGGTTTTACATCTTTAATAAACAATTCATTAGCTACGTAATTTGCTAAATGTTTTACAACATGGTTGTTTAACGTATGACTGTCGATGCTAAGTACGAGTAATTTCGGAGTGATAATGAAGAACGTACATTTTTCTGTGGTGCTCTGTTTGAACTTTTTGATTACACAAAATAATGTGAGTATTTTTGTATTGAATAATGAACATGTAGATGGGTAAAAAACCTGAATACTTACCGTATAGTGTATAATGTGTTTTAATCATGCGATGAAAATTCAAATGATTATACTGAATCCATGAATTGAAGCACTCGAACGAAAACTAAAAAGTACAGGGTGGATCTAGCATCTCATAAAATTTCCGCCAAAAAATGTTTTCCCTTGAATCGTTGAATTAATTCATGTTCAAAATCCCTTTACACGATGCAAATTAGCTGCACTCGAGGGAAACACGTACAACGATTTTTATTTCTTATTCGATTAAATTTGAAATATCAAACTACCGAAAAACGGGAACAAGTGAGTCGTTACATTCGAAAATTCTCATTGTACTTTAAGATTTCTAATTGTCTTCTCGCACACGTGTTTTTAACGTTTCTACGAATAAACGAAATTGAAAACACCCGCATTATCCGGTATGAAGACTTACTTTGTCGTCGTAATGCGGGTCAGTATAAACTAAATAAGTTTTAGTTTAACGCTTTGTTTTATTTCACTCGCTTGTTTATTCACATTTCGAAGTTTGAAGAACGCGTATTTTCTAATACAAAAGAGTGAATTTCGTAAAAACGTGCTGCTAGCCGGACACAGTGCGCACAACGACGCCAATTAGATTTGGTGAAATTGCTATAGATTCGCACGTCCAATTCGCCGTCGAAGCTTGCGATGTCACATAATGCGAAGATTGCTTGTCCCATTTCTGTCATAAGTTAAAGAAGAAACTTTTAAACGTTCATCTGTATTTTCAGCAAATCTAAGAAACGCGGCGGCAAAAGAGAAATGAATAATATGATAATAGAGAAAAGCAATAAGTGGCAAAGCTTGAGGATTATGAAGCAGATTTCAGTTAGATATTACATTGTGTAGAGCAGCAATTTAATCATTTACGTTTCGAAGCACGTCCGGAACTTTGGTTGAATCTAAAAGCTCTCTTGCAATCTCGATATAAAACGAAATCACGTTACATGGCCCGCAGGAATGTTCGCTCCATGTTACTGCGACGCCTATACAATATTTTTTAAAGCCTGTTTCCAATGAAAGATAAAAATACGAATAGAAAAAAGACCGAGAATATTGTTTATATTCGAATTGATTTTTAAAAATTGTTCAACTTGTATACAATTTAACGTTTTATTTCAATCGTTACGCTCGCTTTATTTTTATCGACTATATGATACTTTTTCCACATCCATTTCTCCGTGCTATATTATAAAATATATCAAAAACAAAAACACGTTTTTATTTCACGAAATGTGTTCGATGTTCATTTTATCGACTATACGAGGCTCAATTAACTTCCTATACGGAAATAATACACCCCGTAATATGACAATTTGTTCACGTAATTCCAACAGCCCTAAAAGCGGATATTTCCGTAATGATTTTAAAACAGACGCTAGTCTATAGTTTGCTTTTAGTATGTGCTGCAAATACGCAATATTTTTGCTTCCAGCAATGTGAAAGAAGATGATCAATGAAAGTTGAAATCCATACAAGAGTACTCCGTATTTCGCAGTTGTCAACACACGTGTTAAATTATTTTTTTTAAAAGTAAGTAAATAAATAAATGCGAGTATCACCACAACGTATAGAAAAAATTCAAATTGGAATATTTCACATCGCTAGGTCTCATTAGTCATGTAACTTTATTCTCATCAAATGTTATTGGTCATTCTGGAAGAACCATTTTGATGAGAACTTAACGGATCACATTGTGGACGCAAACTGTTGCTAAATATGAAGTTTAACGTTCCTAAGTAGGTACATTTTATGAATAGATATACTAAGACATTGAGAAATTTCATGTCTTGATTTCTTCTTCAGAATCTGTGTTTGATTTCAAGCCTCTTCCCATCTAGGACAATGAAATTTTTATATGTTAATATTTTTAGTTTATCCTATCGTATAAACCCCATATTTTGATAGAACTTTTATAATCATTATAATTATTAGTTTGCATGAGATGTCCTACCCCCAGGCCTACAGCCAAGGAGCGAACCAATAACAAAAAAAAAACCAAGTATACATACCGTATTACTGGAGCTGAGTTTTAATGGGCGCGAAAATTTTGAGGCGTATGGAGAAGCTATGCCTTTCCTCAAAAGTTGAGTGAAACTCTATCTTGAGTCGAATCAAAAATCTGAAAAAAGTGCTTCGAGATTTTCATTAGAGAATGCCTTCATCGAATTTTTAGTGATTTCCTTTCATGTTTTCTGGAGGCCTGATCGTGGCAATTATTAATTCCCTCTTTCCCACTAAAATCAGTTTTTTGCTCCTTCTCCTTAATTTGTCTATGTTAGTCACTTGGGTTCACTTCATCGTATGACATCACAGTGAAACATTTTCGACTCTTCATTTACGCCTATCATATTTTGAGAATATCCCCTCCTCTTCATCTCAAAATCAGTTGTGAAGCGAAAATTAACACACAGCATGCTTCTCACTACTGGTAATCATACGAGTACACATTTATCAGATTTGAGCTATTTGAAGCTCCTCAAGCTTTCCTCAAATTTTGGCCATCCGTCATTTTGGATCCATTTTGGCTCAAATTTGAAGGGTCATATTCTTATTTTCAACTAACTCCAATTACGAAGTTTGACTTTTCCAGATCGATTTGGTGAAGAGGGATGGGAGATTAAAGAAATTCTATGACTCAATACTTCCTCAAAAAGCCGTTTTTTGCATTGACTTCCCTTGAAATGCACTTGGAAGCTGAAGTTTAGATATGTTGGTATTTGTGACTGGTTATTTTACATGAAATCAAAAACAAGAATGTTGAGTCATTTCTCTATCTAAATTCCCTCTCAAAATTTGAGTGAAACTCCATTTTGAGTTGCATCGAAAATTTGAAAAAGTATTTTTGAGATATTCAATAGACAATACCTTCACTGAATTTTCAGCGAATTCTATTCATATCTACTATGCTTTTCTGTAAGCATAACCAAAATTAGTACGTAGCCTATATAATACATAGGTAAAGGTATATATAGTAGTATGTATATCATAAGGGAAAGTGTTAAATGGATTACAAATGGTCTGAAACATAAACATTTGAGGTCTTCCGCTTCCCTCGACCTCTTCTTCTCAAATCGAGTGGGCTATAGCCTGTAATACCTTAGTTTTCCTTTAAAGCTACAGGTCGCCCATCCTATCTCTTCTCAGTGATTTTTGTGAGATTCAAAACTCTTACAAGACTTTGATATTATCCTATGCTGATGAATTTTTTAAAATTGGTTCTAGATAGGGCTTTTCAGTAGTAATGAATTCAATTTTGAATTTGTTTTACATTTTACTCTTAATTTTGTAGAAGATACGATGAAAATGTTTCAGAATTGAAGTTTTCAGTTGTTGCACATGTCCATTTGAGTTTTCGAGGATGTTGTCTTTAAATATTATCCCCTTTCTATATTTTGACCTTCTTAGGGATGGAGGATATCAGAATTGAGATTCATTTCCTCAAATAGAGCACATAGATTGTGATTTTTCTAATGGACCTGTTTTCAAATATGTTCGTGAAAAATTGAAAATAAAATTTTCAACTTCCCTTCAACAAATTAAATTTATAAATTAATTAAAAAACTGAATTCGGCATAACGGAAAATCCGTGATGTATTAAAAATGTCTTAGCCTCTTTTGGTCTGAGAAATTCTCGTAAAAATCTCATAATCGCTTTCGTAAAACTTGTTGGATTTGGCGAAGCAAGAAAAGAGACTAGAAAAAGACGAGCTGAGAAAGAAGAAATCACGAGAGGTCTCGTCTCTCACATAAACACCAATGAAAAGAAATTTTTTCAGCTTTTTAATCCAATGTAACCACTTATTTAATCATTGAAATCCTAAGAATTGGTGGAATTTAGAATTATAATTAAAAAAATGTGGCGAAGTGGAAGCCGTTCCCTCTCTTTCTTTAGCTCTCTTTTTCTAAATCAAGTTGGCTGTGATATCTTGATTGTTCATCTAAAACCCAGCTAAAAATCTTGAATAGGATATTATGCTTGTAAATTTCCACTTTTTTCACCAGAAAGGAAAAAAAAGAACCCTGAATGAAAAAAACTGGGGTAAACTTTTTAAATGACTTTAAAACTCCACGTTACGGTATTTTAGCCGTATGTCCGGTATAATTGAATATACGACATAGGGGAATTTTTAAGTAATTTAACAATGTATTTAACAAAGAACAAGCTGGATTAAAGCAGCCAACTCGAAGATTATCGTCAAATTGGGCTAGAAGAAACGCTTCCATGAGAAACAGTTTTCAACAATACGAAAAAAAAAGCTCGAGAAGAAAGCGTAATACGGTGGAAATGGGGTTATAAAGAGAATCTTAGATTTCTAATTCTATTAACTCGGCAGAAGTAACGGTTTACGCAAGATGTTAAAATTGTACCATACGATACACCTTTCTCGCATGCACGTTCGTGATGTATTACCAGTTAGAGTGTACTTAATTTGATTCGACTCGCCGTTAGAAACTTTCTTCGCTACCTTTTCTAACTGTATTTTTTTTTGTAATATGTTATCTTCAATTATGGGTCATGAACACGTTGAGATGGCGTTCACGTTTTAAATTTTTTGCATTTTGAAATTTTATTGAATTGGCCAAATTATTCAAAAGCTCCTCGGTCACGATACATGTACCATCGAAATTGAGCAGTTTGGGAACACTTTGTACATTTAAAGTGCATTCTATTCACACATTATTTCTCAGCACGAATAATCCCGACGCAAAATTATCGCCAAGTTGCTGTAAAATTTTATTGTGTTCGTGAAATTATAGCGTAAAAAAATCGCTATAAAACCGCATCGTCGAAGTACTTTGATAGCAGATCGTGCTGGAAGCATCTCGAGATGACAAAACCTACCACCTATCCGTTTACTATGCATTCGTTTCGCTATTTAAATTTCGTAAATGTAAATCGCATTATTGAAGTGTGAAAATCGAATCCGACGTTAAAATATCAGAACGACGAAAAAATCGAATAAGCCTAGTTAAAAAAATGCTGCGACATTCCAAAACGTAATGGAAGGAAAGAAAACGTAAATAGAACTGAAAAGCAGTTTTTTACTTGGAATTTCAATAAGAATTAACGCCAAGTGAGAGATATCGCGAGCAATTTTTTCGCACTGACTATCGAATTGTATTAATTTTTTTCTCGCCGGTATGAACAATGTACACGTTTATATAACGTGTACTATAATAAGAAATGCAAAGAATAATGAGCAGCGATAAAACGTAATTATTGAGCGTTAAAAAAGGCAAAAAATTCGTAAAAGGGATTCGAAGTTGATGAACCACGAAAGAATGCTAAATAACCCCTCATTATGTAAACAAACTTTGATAGTGAAAATTTAATAATTTTTTCCCGCAGAAGATCGTTTGGCTTTTAGAACGATTTTTTTTTCATTATTAACGTTGTCACTTTTTTTCGCTCGTTTAAAATTACATTACATGGTATAATAGGTAGCGAAATCAAATTTGTTTTTGATTTTCTCGTAAACCTAGAGAAACTATTATAATTATTGAAACAATGCTTCCAAATCGATGATTGGTGGGTACTTTAATTTAATGAAAAATGAACAAACTTTGAAAATGAATTTGAGTAAGTTTTTTAAGAGTTAAGAAGTGTCCACGAAATAAAGACGAAAAAATTAATTTTAGAGATCGTTTCGAATGATTTTAGAAATTTTAATCTTCTAATACGAAATGAAGATTATTTTTATAAAAGACGGAAAACAAATACAACTTCAAACATTTTCCTTCTTCCCAAAATGAACATCGTTAGTCAACATTTCGTCAACTTCCATCAGACACCAAACATCACCTATAGTTCGCAGACGCTTCGAACATAATGATTTGTTTTATCGATAAAAAAAGGACCCTCTTAAAGAAACTAGCCGTGGTAATCTATTTCGGACGTATTTATTCTGTTAAACGATGATAAACGTGTAGCCTGTATGATTATTTTTTGAAAACTCAGAGTAAAAATGACATCGGTTAGGTTGTCGATAGTAAAAAAAGGAAGACAAAACTTTTATCTGGTAAGTTGACTGTATATACAGTCGACTGGCGTGATCGTTTCTTCGGCCTAGCTCTTAATATCTTTATCTTTTACTCAACCGTGCTCCTTTTGTCCCCATCATTCTAACCGTGTCTTTTGTAAAACGTGTCTAAACATTGACTAAATTATGATCTTTTTGACCAATATTTATCAAAAATAAGATATATTCTAAGTGAACATTTCAATATTAAAAATAAGAGGGATGTTCTACAACATTATCAACCGATTTTTTGAAACAACAAAATTTAATTCGTTTCTTATATTACATATTTTTTCTTTTCGAAGGTTTGAATAATGTTTTTCTTTTCTATGAAGTTGAAATTTCAAAATTAGAATTACAATAATGAATAATTTTGCAAAAAAAAAAATTAAAATTAAATTAAATTAAACGATTTTTTTAATAGATAATCACACTGAGTGACGAAAAAACTGAAATTAGTCGTGAGTGAAGAAAGGCGCGTCACAAGAGAAGCTATGGGGCATCAGGTTTGGAGAGAGCCATAATTGGCAATGAGGCAAAAATAATTTTCATGCCCTGCTATTGAATTTTTTATAATCCAGTGGAAAATTGAAGAAAGTAATTAGAATTTAAAAACCAAAACTTTGGATCTTCGAGCCTTCTTAGGAACTCAAGCTCGGAGGCAATTTTCCATCTCTGCTCTTTTCCCTTCCCTGACCATGAGAGATATAAAAAAACAGAATAAAACCTGCAGTTTATTAGTTTTAAGGACATTTGTGCAATGTTTCTGCCAAGCTAGAGATGATGCCCTTTTGACGTAGATTTTGATATGTCTTATTGAAGATGAGATATTAGGTCAGTACTAAAAAAGAAGAATGTGGCACCATCTTGGGCAGCTCCATCAGTTATTTCTTCACTGGGTAAGTTAAGGTATGATGGTAGCCAGAATGATGAAGTCTGCGAAATCTGTGGTAAGATGTACGATATCCAGTGACAATTGCCGACTTGTCTTCGCCAAGGCGGTGGCCGAGGCGGTGGGTCACGGCTGGAAGGGCCCCCTGAATAATTAAACATATGATAAATTAAAATTAATCTTTTTAATAAATAAAATTTTGACAATTTCATTAACTTAATGAATTGGATATCTACTGAATTACGTATTAGAATAGAGTATTCAGTAAGGTCAAACACGGTTTTAAAATTGATTGATTTTAATGTACTTATGTACTTACTTACTTGGTTGTTTTTTTTTGTCTTGCCGATGTATGCTTTTAATTACCTATTTGATTTTTTCGGTAGTTACTTGTTTTGGTTTTGTGATACCTACCAATTACGTTTTTTTTACTGTGACGAGTATAAAAAAAAGATATTTTGTTTTTTGGGCTCCTTTACAGCCCATTTGCCAACTGGGCCTTTTTTCTTGAATCCGCCACTGACGGTATCTTCTGCAATTGGATGTTATAGCTCTAACTTCGTATGCAGATACACTTGGAGACCATAATATGATCTCTCGAATTTGATTTTTAAAAAAACTCAACATAATGGATTGTCAACATTTTAAGAAGGCTTGAGAAGCTTCAAATACCTAGAATTGTGATTTCTGGAGCCAAAAGGTACTGCATATTTTAAATTGAACTTCCTAAATGGATTTGGCATGGATAGACGATGTTTTCAGCATAGCTATTAGGGATGTAAAGGGATCAACATTATCTGCGAGTTTGAACAAGCTCCCATTAAAAACTCAGCTTCAATAATGCGACATTGCTGCTTACGTTTTTTTCTTATTTGCATATAATCTAAAAAAATTAAATTTTATTCGGAAAATTTTTTTATCGATATATTTTTAATGAAACGCGAGAAAGGGGCGTAAAGATGTACATAATTTTGACGATGGTGCAAATACCTGCCGAACTTTTTTGCGAAACAGTTTAAAAATAGAATTGCTTTTAAACGCTACAAAATTGATCACGTCCACGGAAATAGGTATCGAATGAACGCGTTCGCCAGAAACGTTTCGGTATTGGCCATTACACGCTCGAAAAGACACCGTAGAAATTCATATACAGAAAAGACGTAACCTAACATTACGTTAAAGATCCGCTAACAACGAAAATAACCGCTCGACGAGGGACGCGGACGTGGCGCGATTTAAACGGAAGAATAAAACATCAGATTTATGTCGATTTAACGCTATAAAGCGTTATAAATTAGTCCGCTTTTGTCGCGTTTTAGAAATTTAACGATAACTACGGTTGCCAAAGGCTTTATAAACTTCCTTTCACTGTCAAAGATAACGGTCGTGAAACCCGTGTCCATTTCTTTCAATTAATCACTCTCGGAGATGATACGAGTCCCATGTGAAAAACCGATACACGCAGACAGACTGTACGAGCAAAATTGAAAGTAAATCATCCCTTTTTAAGATAAACCATGTAGATTCAGGCGCATCATATGAAACGATGGTGGGCGATGTAACGACCAAAATAACCATTATTAATGATCGCGTTATGGATATTTGAACGAACGACGAATTTCGTCTGCAGCCGCTTGATATTTGTTTGTATTATTTTCACCGGCTTTGTAGCAAACTACGAAATCGTCGCATAAGTGAATAAATCGCGTGTGTACATGTTCCTTCAAATAAACCAAATGGTTTTCGCTTTTAACTCCGCAAAGAGCTTCATGTAGCGCATGAAATTATAATTTCCTATGTGTGCTTTGCCGACGTCGGTACAAATGACTTCATTTTGAGTAAATAAGTAGAAATGAACGACTTTACCATCGACGGAACTTCTTTAGTTTTTTATCATGCATTAGTACCCCGAAAGTTGTTCTCTCAAACGATTGCATTTTACTTATGAAAATATTCGAATGAAAATGCAATTTAATTATATATTTATGATTTAATACAATGTACATATACCTGCAGAGAACTTGTGGTAATAATATTTAAGATATTTGAATTTTTTCATCACATATAATTTCGATTTGCACTTTTTTAACGAATAATAAAATCAAACGAATATGAGTGGGTTTTTTCTATTATTACGTCGTTGAATTATTTATAAGTTGGAAAATATTCTTTACAAAGTTATCGTTCATGACGAGAAAATTCGTTGCTTGATTATTTTTACCTGCAGTAAAAACTTCCCGCTTTCCTATCTGGTAATTAATTTTACCTCCTGGTTAATAATTAAGTTAAATTTGACTTTGTTATTAAAAAAAAATAACGTATCCCTTATTTTAATTTTTGTTTATGGATTTTTTCTTTTTAGCAAACAGATAACCTTCGATAGTAAGTAAATTAATTTTTGAAACTAAAGTTTAGTCTACCGACTGTTTGGTAGTTGGTACCACGCAATTAAATTAAATTTCAAAATTCGTAATGTACCACTTGGCCACTTTTGAGTAAATTCGGTAAATTATATAGGATTATGTAGTAATATGTTTAAATATGATGGGGACAGTATACTTTTTCAACAAAAGTCGATACTAAAGATGAAATAAAGTGGATAGGCCATAGACTTAGTTAAAAGAAAATTATACCTAACTGGATTAACATGATAATATACTAACCAGATTGTAAATTAATCGTAACTTGTGTCGCTAAACATCACCTTGAAAAGGAAGGTATGTACGATGTGTGTGACTCACATTAGGGTGCTATTTATAAAAGAAGAGATATCGACTTTTTTATCAGTGCTATTAAAGAAAATAAGTTCCTTTGACGTTCAAATAAATCCTTAAAAAATTCACCTTTTAATAAAGGAACATCAGTACACACTGCAAGAGACTCTTCGACTTTCGCAAAAATCCTAAATATTATACCTAGTTTCAAGGATTTGTAATTTTTTGTCTTTGAAATTCACTTTAGATTCTCATAAACTAAAAGAAGTGTCACGGGTTAATTTTTTCTATGTTTAGAGTTCTGGAATTTGTATAAAAAATTCCCTATTTTCGTACATTCGACAAAGAATTCAGAATTTATGATTTATCGTTGTAGCAAAAGATATGATTAATTTCAAACTTTGAAAGGTGGAAAAATACCTCGATTTGATTTTCATTTTTTAAGGGTTCTAAAAAATAATCCACATTGCTGTAATTTCTCATGAATGCCAGTAACAGTGTACTACATCAGAATGATGAGCAAATAACTATTTTGGGACACTTAAGCAGAAACAGAGAAAGGAAGGGCAGAAGGAGCAGATTGTCCTTGCTCAACTTCTTAAGAGAGCATGGAAATTTAAATTTTAGATTTCAAAATTTTTCAACTAGATTTTAGAAAAATTTAATAGCATTAAATTCCAATCAAATTTTCATTAGTTTTCAACAAAAAAAAAAAAAAAACATTTCTGCATCAGCGTTATAGGAACAAACCGAAGAATGAGAACGAAAAACATCAAGAACGGAGAACTTTCATCGTTCCTGAGGAATAGGGCCAAGAACGAGAACATGAAACTGATATTTTTTAAAAACGAAGAACCGAACGAGAACAGAATATTTTCAAACTAAAAGATCGAAGAACTAAACCAGAACTAACTAATATACGTACAATGTTGAGGAATGATAAAAAGAACAAGAACGAAGCAATTTTTTGTTGTTTTTCGTTCTTTTGAAAGTTATGATTCTTTTAATGAACCTGTCTGATTTGTGTTTCATAAAAGTAGCAACGTCTTAAGGATTCAAATATTTCAAGTTTACAGGGCAATTTATAATTCCAATTTAACTTTTCAGTCCTAGGACTAGAAAAATGAACCAAAAACTACATGAAATGAAAAGTTTCACTTTCAAAATGATGGATCACTCAAATTTTGAGAGAGGGTGAAGAAGGTGCAAATAGCCTAAATTTTTTGTTTTTGATTTCCTATAAAAGAATAAGTTACAGACACCAGCATATATAGAAATTTCAGCTTTCCAAGTGCATTTGGAAAGGATTTAGAGTAAAAAACAGCTTCTTGAGGAAGTTTTGAGTCACGGAACTTCTTGAATCTTCCATATTTCCTCACTAAATCAAGATGGAAAAGTCAAACTTTGTGTATGAGATTAGTCGATGCCAAAAAATTACGTGAAATACCAACTTTCGAAGCAATGAAAATGAAAAAATTATAACATATCTAGGTAGAAATGAAGTTTAAAAAGCAAATTGCATTTTCAAAATTTCTTCAGCAAGCAAGAACCTAAAATAGCTAGAAAGCTAGAAAATAACTGAGTTGGAAACGCTGACTCGCATAAGTTTTTTTCACAGACACTTATTTGATTCGTAAATAGGGTATTACTTTTTTTTCTTTCTTTCTTTTTTTTTTTTTTTTAATGAAAAACTTAGAAATGCTTTTGAAAAGGTATGAAATCTATATACTTACTTTAAGGAAAAATCTATAGTAGCCGACGAAAGTGAAGAGACCGATAAAAAAGAACCCCGATAAAGAAGAATACTTGCCCATTAAAAATAGATGTTCTAACCGCCCCTTCGCGTTATCGATATAAAACCAAAATCACCAGTTCACCACATGCATGTGGTAATGTTCACGGTTAACTTTCTTAATTACAATTTTTCCGCTCGCTATCACCTAAATGCGTACTTTCGGCGTTTTTCAACAGTTCTCGATCTGTTCTTGTTGAACTTACCGAAGAAGAAAATTGCGCCCATTTAATGTAAACAAAGAAATCTTTTTCCTGGCTTGTTTTATTTCTTTCTTTAATTTGCACAACAAACTTCTGTCTCTAGTTCTTAAAAAGTTTTCTTATTTTTTTTAATTAACTGGATTTACTGTAGAGTTTAGATTGCGTTTGTTTGTTAGGTACCGACCGTGATAAGATATAAAATTGGATATCAACTTTGCTCATTAACAGTTCACTTTTAAACGGTTTAAGTATTTTTGTTGCAAATTTATACGCATATTCGCAACTAATCATTAGGCCGGAAAATACGCGATAATCTTTACTCTTCTTATAACTTTCATCCTGAGTAAACTGTAATAAAAGGGAAATTTTTTAACGTCGGCAAATCACTGGAAACGTCGAGTGAAATGTGTTAAACTTTTTTTTTTTTCATTTCTGGAGCATGATTCCTGAAATCGAAAATTTTTTTGTTCGAAACCTTTACCTACTGCTTTAAAACTGTTAGTAGCAGAAGAAATGTTTTCAAAGTTTTTTCGTTTTAATTATTTAACTAAGACGCTCTAAACCACTATTTCAAATTAAGAATACCATTGTCTTATAAATTATCTATACAAAAAATTAAAATAATGTGGAATCATTTATTCGGATTTTTTGCATAAATATATTTACTCATTTAGAAAGCTAAATGAGCACAAACGATTGCACCACCTCCACTTCCCCACCTTTTTCAAGAGGGCAGGGAAATGCACCTTGAAGAAACCTAAATACCTCACCCATACAGGGGAACTTTCCAGATTGTAAATTACCTATCAATTGCCACCTTACGAAATTAGATGAAAAGTGCATCACCTACGAAAATGTTAGATGTCAAAGCTACGTTATATAAAGGAGACATCCGAGGATCAAAAGTTTGTAAAATGGGACAATCCTTAAGTGCTTCCCAAAAGAGCAAAATATATCATATGGTGATCATATTGCATGCTTAATATTTAGTCACATATGAGCATAATTTAAACTCTTAAATGATTCCATTCTTTTCATTAATTTACCCAAAATCTGACTTTTACTCTTAAGCGTGTTTGAGTCGTAATTTCACGTCTAAAGCAGAATTTCTTTCCTCAAGATAGTAGAGGTTGCGTTGAGCTCCTACCGTTATTCCAGGACTTATGGAAGCTTGAAATCAGTCTTGTGACAATTGTCACTTGTGTGGTATCCTATAGGGTTAACAAACATTCCTCTGATCTAAACTGCAGCATAAAATTAAATCAAATTATAACTACTTGAGGCTCCTCAAATTATCTTCAGATTGTTAATATCCTTCATTTTGAATCAATTTTGACTCAAATTGAGGAGGTAATATCTAGATTATCAACTAACCCTACACACGATGTTTGACCTTTCCTGTTCGATTTGGTAAACCGTTTTTTACTCTAATTCCTCTCCAAATGTACTTTGGAAGGTGAAATCAAGGAAGGTTAGTCACTTGGGCTCATTTTGTCATATGACACCACAATAAAAAAGATGTCGACGTATCTTGTACCTCGCCACATTTTGAGGTCGATAACTCCTCTTTCTCCCATCCAACATCATGTATGGAGGTGAGCTGGGGATATAGTATGCATGTTATCCCTAATAATCGCATGAGTTCGTATTATAAATATGTATACTAATTTGAGGCTCCTCAATCTCTACTCAAATTTTGATAATCCGCCATTTTGATCCAAATTCAAGAGGTGAAATTCCGATCAGCAACTAACACCACATACAAGGTTTGACCTTTTTAGATTGATTTGGTGAGGAAGTATGGAAGGTTCAAGAAATTTCATTACTTAAAATTTCCTCAAAAATCCGATTTTTACTTCTACTCTTCTCGAAACGCACGTAAGAAGCTGAAATTTGGATATGTTGGAGTCCGCGACTCACTCTTTTATAAGTGGTGAAAAACAAAAAAAAATACCTATTTGCCGTTTCTCCAGCTTTCCTCAAAATTTAAGTGATTCGCCATTTTGAATTTTATCGAGAAAGAAAAAAGGAATTTTCTCGTATTACTAAGAAAAGTCTCTCACCAAGTTTTGAGCGAATTTCATAAATACCCGCCGGCGCTACTCGTGGGGGAAAAATATATATATAGCAAAAAGTTGGGTATTTGTCAGATGATTACAAATAGTCTGAAACGCAAAGATTTGAAGACCCGAACCTCCCCTACCCTCCCTTCACTTTCCATCCCAAATCAGTTAAGACTGTAATAGCTATCGTTTTTTTAAGTTGAAAACTCAGCTAAAAATAATAATAATTAATAATTAAAATAATTAAATTATTTAATTTCTCTCTATATATTAAAATCAAAATGAAATCGGTTTTGAGATGCGCGCGCATCCTTGTTTTGAACGGAAGGTATAAAAGTTACATAAAAGATAGCAGCTATACAAAGGAGAAAAAGTTGTAAATTTTAATAAAAGCCTTCTACATGTGTAAGGGTAAAGTCATAAAATTGTTTTGAGTATATAGCAGGTATAAAAGGTATAAAGGATAGCAGGTATACCAAAGGGAAAGAAGGTGATAAATTTCAATAAAAGCTTTGTACATAGGCAAGAGCAAGGGTGAAGTTGTAAAATTGCTTAAAATAGCAAGTATACAAAGGTATAAAGGGGCGAGCCCATTCTGAAAGGAAGAACTCTTTGTGGGGGTAACAACTAAGAATAAATTGGGTTGAGCAGTTTGGAATGTAGCAGTACTTGTCTGATAAAATAACTTTTTTTTTCTTTACTTAATTTTTATTGCGAGCCCCGAAGGGGCGAGGAAGCACTAGTATTTATTAAAATTACATTAAAAGAGTTAACTATTTTGTAAACAACAAGAGGAATAAAATCCATCCAACGTTATTTCATGTAGCAATAGAAGCATATGAATTTACACCCCCTCCTTTCCGCCAGTAAAATCCTCCAGAAAAGAAGGCAATGCAGATTGATTGTTTCAAGCATTACTGTCTAAGCATATTCTCACGTCAGTTGTTTTATTAAAGTAAATCATAATTTTTTCCACACCTACTACATAGTAAGTATATTATGGGCTTAAAACTGGAAGTAATTTTTCACATAGGAGCTACCATATGTTGGAAAACGAAGATTTTCAATGACTTATTATTCGAATATACGTAGTGCCGTAAATACGTGCATCGAATAAAAAATGACGAATACTTAAGAAGAGCTAAGTTATGAGTAACTTTGTATATACGTGACATTTATGAATTATGACTCGAAAGTTACGAGGGTTAATATTTGCAAAAAGTTTAAAGTTTAATGTAGCTTTAAAATACTGTTGGCGGAAGATTCAGTTTTAAGAAATATTAATTGACAAAATTTTTGCTTTTTAAATTTTTATCAACATGAAAATCTTAAATCTTCATTTTAAAATGATAACCCAGTTTCCTTTTCTGTAGAGCTTGTCATCATTAAAGGTATGAAAAATGATATGAAAAATTTCGTAATGTAAAAAAAGAATTCCACGATGTTTTAAGGTCGCAGGGTTATATCTGTTGAATTTTTTTTTTTTAATAAAAAGCTCGTAGCCGCGAAGTATTTAATTACAGTCCGCGTAACGTTTATTATATTTCGCAGCCAGGCATAGAGCATACACCGGCGAATAATAATGAATTACAACAGTTCCGTCAAGACGAAATGAAATGTGATAATGGAAATTGTATTTTCGAAAAGTTCTTTTTCTTTTTTCGCGAATATGAATTACGAAGTTGGTAATTGGTGAAATGCGCGAAAATTTGTAGCCTCTAGAATGGCGTCTGGTGTTATCGAATTAAACGAACGCGAACAAAAACGACTCGTAGAACGAAAAAAGCCCGTCGAAACAATTTAACAATCATGGTACGAAGCGATGGGAAAATTTCGCGTTTTAGGCTTTTAAGGTTGACCACGGAAGTTGATTATAGCCTGAAACCGAATGAACTGCTTCAACATTTTACAATATTTTAATGGAGAATGTAACTAAGGACAATAGTACGCAAATTATAATCGTCGTTTAGTTGTGTAAACTTCGCAATAGTCGAGGTACGCGAGGTGGATTAACGAAACAATGTATTTAATAAAGATGATGCGAAAAGCGACCGTAACTTTCGAGTCAAACATTAACACCGCCGCGTGGTAAAAACTTACAACACTTGCACAACCTATTAATACGACACCACGAGTATGGGTGAATAAATTAATGGATGATTGTTCCCAATGTAATATTAACGAATCTATACCATTATCGGTATTTATACGTATTGAGAACCGAATTACCTACCTAATTGACGTAATGAACGTACGTATTTACATTATGGTATATTTTCATTCGGCCCTTTTATTCGCGTTTGATTGTAGTTAATATAATGATAGGATATTTCAAGTTGTTTGGGGTTGATGGGTTTACTAAATTGTTTTGATCATAATTTCGGACGAACAGGTTAGGTACCTAATCGAGCTTAACACGTTACTTAACAAAGTTTAGAACAACCGATCAACGTAATTTTTTATTTTAATAATTTACAACATGAGGTCTAAAAGTTTACTCGCGAATGAAGCTCCGGATTTAAATGCCTCAATAAAATCCATCGAGGAAGGTAAAAGAAATTGAATTACGTCGAAAGATGCCTACGTGAATACAAAAAAGCCAACAGCGATAAATGAAATTTTAATTCGTGCTCAAAAACGTAATCACAACGTTCGAAGGCGAAATATATTATTTTTGTTAACTCTATTAATAGAAGATTATAGGGTAGAAAAAGCGCATCTACAACATGTGCTCTTTGTTTATTTAAAAAATAATTTGTTGCGATTTGATTTGGCGAGTAATCGAGTTATGATGGAGGCGGAAGCACGAAATGATTATCTTTCACAGGGTATTGTACGCTACTATTTTCTTATTACCAGAGGTACGGTAAAGGAAAATACACGATGAAATACAATAAAATACTCCACATGGAAGTCGCGGAAACGGTCTGCGAAAGAAGTGCAAATTGTACATAGTTTCCTCGTTATCACAACACAAACTGTATAGTAAATCCTGAGGGAAATATAACGAAATATTTTTTTTTCGCTGCTGTGATGCGAACAGTGATGGATTATGCTTCATTGTAACCGTTAACGACTTTTAACCATCATTTTTAATCTCTGTTTACTTTAGGTGTACCAGAGGCAGATTTCAATTAGGGATGTCTTGTCCTGAAACTGAACAACCTTATCACAGTGGTAAGTTAATCTTGAAATTGTCTGCAATGATGACAACGTTAATGTGATTAATATCTTATTCGTTTTATTATTTTTTTAGCGCCGTGACATCTCTGGAGATGTATGGAGAAGTGGCAAGAAAGCTTATTTTCTTCGCTTCTGTTTTTTTTTTTTTTTTTTTTTTTGCTTGTCTCACCTGTGAAGATGAATTTTGTAATCTATAGGCCTACCAATGATTACATATCTTCAAGTGGGGGATGATGAGCAAGCCAGAATGAGGTTAGTGGTAAAATAAATATCTCTTTCTGCAATTTTAGTGTGATTATAGATATCTGAATAATGCTGAACATGAAACATGACAGTTTTTGTAATTTTTAGTGTAATTCAATAATTAAGTTTTTAGCTAAGTCTTCTGTTGAAAACGATAGCTTTCACAGCCTTCCTCATTAGGGAAGGAGTCGCCATGAGAGGTGAATTTATTAATCATTCAATATTAGAAATGTTGAATTTAAAGATTGATGTTCGATTACATAACAATATTTCAATAAAAATGAAAGTAATGTAAAAATATTAAAAAAAGAGAGAGATATGATTTTAAGAAAAATTATATATAAATATGAATTGAAATAAAAATAAGAGAAAGAAGGAAGCAAAGAATAGATGAAAATTTATATGAGTAAAAATATATAAACAAAATAAAATAAAACCTTAAGCTTATAATAGTTTTTGGGGCGGATGACTGGACGACAACTGCTTGTCCTAAATTGGCTCCAATATCTAAAACATAAAATTATAATCGCGTCTGAGTAAGGACACCAAAACCGCATGCCATACACCGGATACAATTATTACAAAATCACAGCATCCTTCTCTTTGACCCAGACGCAGCCAGCATCAACGTCTCAGGTATCTTACCAACGTATACTCTCTTTCTCCGTTGACCTGATAGTGTTGGCCTTTAAGCTCAGTGGCGGCAAATCTCTATATGCTGTCCAAAGGACTCGAAAGAGTGCCTGTACTCGAGCCGGATTCACATCGTCGCCGAGGTAGGGTAACGTCTACACTCGCATAGTGAAATCCTGCACCTGCCAACAAGAGACTATCAAAAGCAAAGCAAAGTACTCAATGAGTTAAACTCACCCAAATGAAATCAGCAAACTAGTAGGCACAACACACTAGATAAATATAGAAGTTGATAGAACACTTCTTACACACAGCAGACAGAAAAGTCTAGTTAGCGCGCTGTAGACTACGCCAACGCGTACGAAGGGTACATTTCACCCTAATGCGCGCGCATTCGTCAAACCAATCATGCAGAGAGGTAAAAGCGGAAAAAGGGGAAAGTAAGCCTGAAGCGAACTGCGTTTACTCGCACATGAAAAAAAAGTACTGTCAAAGGGTACTTTAATTTCTCTTACAGTAAAGTCTTCAAATCTTTGCATTTCATGCAATTTATAATCATATGGTAAAAGTCCAACTTTTAGTGAGAAGAGGTAAAAATGGAAATTGCTCAAATGGCCATGAATGGAGTGATTTTTTAAATAGACAAAGTTCTTTTCTTAGATTTTTGTTCAATTAAAAATCGCGAATCACAAAAATTCTGAGAGATGTTAGGGCGAGAAAAACACCTCACGATTTTCCTTCATGATACCTATACTTTTTATGTCGAATTAAAATGGAACGCAGAATATGACGCTTTGAATTTATATCGATATAGATTGAAAATGGAAAATAATCGAAGCTTATGAAGATTGAGGAAGCCTCAATTACATCAAACTTGATAAATACACTAGACAAGTATCATATCTTGAATGGAGAAAGATGGGTTATTTTCCTCAAAATGTGTTGGGCTAAACGAAAGATGGAAAATTTTTGATTTTGGTTTATAACACAAAGTGAGCCAAATGACAAATGCATTCAAATTTTAGCTCAC
This sequence comes from Phenacoccus solenopsis, assembly GCA_009761765.1. Classification (NCBI taxonomy): domain Eukaryota; kingdom Metazoa; phylum Arthropoda; class Insecta; order Hemiptera; family Pseudococcidae; genus Phenacoccus; species Phenacoccus solenopsis. The sequence continues at coordinate 32,625,494 of CM019752.1, forward strand.
CAAGTGGATTTAAGAAGATTTAGAGGGAAAAGTCGCTTAGTGGGGAAGTCAACTCAGGAAATTTCATGAATCTTCCTTATTTCTTCACCGAATATTTTATAAAGCATTAAATTGGCATGTGGGAGTTTGTTGAGGACTATAATATGACACTGACTTGGAATTTAGGTCAAAATGGATTTCGTAGATCCAAATGGCCAATTATCAAAATTTAAGAAAGGATTGATGAGCTTCAAATGGTTGAAATATAGGTAAATATAAAAGTTCTTCTGATTTGCTATGTGGGTAAAAAGTCTTCATACACTCAATCCTATTTTTAGGTGGTTTTGAAAGGGATACGTGAGGTTTTTAGACTCGATACTGGGTATAATCTGTGGCTAATCCGCGAATCTAACCAAGTCACTCAGTTCCAGTAATATGGCGTGGCTGCTTGCTCTTTCTTTGATTTCTTTTTTTCATAATATCCAAAATTCTCATGCTAAATCTACAGATTTGAGCAAGTCCCAGGTAAAAACTCAGCTTCAGTTACGCCCCATGGTTGCTTATTATTTTAAAATAATTGACCGTGAAGCGCTGTTGGATGAGGTAATGAGGACAATTTTTCTACTTCTCAGGGTCGCATTCCTTGTGTGAACGAAGGTGTCATACGAACAGCATCGAGCTTCACGTTACATGTGGAAGATAACTTGAAATCAATAAAGGTAACAGGAGAAAAAATACGATTTATTTGGGAAAAGAAAGGAACCGTATGTTTATTTGGAAATGTGAAATGTTGACGAACCATGACCTTGGATCTTGGTCGTGTTTAGGGTGACGATGACCCCAAGTTACACGTGACCAGAAAATATACCCAAATGCTGAAAAAAATCAAATATAACAATGTACCTACCTATTTTAATTGTTTTCTTGATTTTCCTGTTTTAAACTTTTATACCTTTTTTGAGGAAAAAGGTATTTTCTTTCCTTTTAAATATAGTCCATTTATATTGTGGTGGAGTTAAAATAAATTTTTCAATTTTGATAAAATTTTAGCATATCATTACTATTTGAAATGAAAGTGCTTCAACAGGATTCGAAACATCCAGCGACCACTTGAAAGAGAGCTAAGCTGCTAAGAGCTTCCAAAGTGATTTCATTTTGGAAACAAATTACATACAGGTTTTCCTTTTAAAATGTTCTATTTTAGTCATTTCACGATTTGTAAGCTTTCAGTGATCCTCTAGAAGTGGCATTGGATCCAAATAAGCCCAAAAAGTTACAAGATATGAAGGTCAAAATAAGGGAAAATTATAATTAAAAAAAGTACTACTTTAGAAGCCACTAGGCAATAACTCCCCCCAGGTACTTGTTGCGGGATTTCAAATGCTGTTAGTATAATCTTTATTAAATTTCATGGAAATTCAAGGTCATTTTTTCACTTATTTGTACTTTTAAGAAGATGAAAAAATGTTCGCATTCGTGAATTCAATTACTTTTAATGTTTCTAAGCTAAAATTTGATAGAATTCTATTTAAAGTAAGACGTATTAAAATTTCCCGAAGAACTGAATAATCTGAAATTTTATGAATAAGTAGGTAAAACTTTATCTAGGTATAATATCTTGATAGATATTTAATTTTTTATATCCCCGTACTTCATAAACATACCTATATAATTCTTAGTCAAGCATTCAAAAAAGCCAAGCCATTCTTTAATACCAGGAAATTCAAGACGATGTTCGTATTTCGCAAGTAGAGAAAATTGGAAAAACTCTATGAGTATGAAAAAAACCGCCAATCTCGAACATACGAAAAAGTTTATCATTAAAAAAAGTACAACTACAATACCTTGCTGTAAACATTTTGGAAATTATATTAAACTTATTTTCCCAGACCGTGCTGCGATCCAAATACACTAAACTTACTCAGAACCAGTGTACCGTTTAACGACAATAGAATTTTCTCCGCATTGTATACAAAAATCTGTCATTAAAAGTTTCACGGAACGAAGTTCACTTGTTTAAATACACATAAAGGGAAATGTGACAGCAATTACTTGTGTACCTTCCTTTGACAAATCTCGAATTATATCCGTTCCGTGGAAATTTTTCTCATCTTTGCGAGCAGGAAATAGTGCTTGTCGAATTTCATACCTTATTTTCGGTATCGGTGTTTGGGTAACTGATTTATGTTCTTAAATTTGAAATGAGGAGAAAAAGTGAAAGTGAATTTTCGCGGAGATTTCCTTCGATAAGTTTGCAAAATAGTCATGCCAGTAGGCAGTGACTGATAAGAGGAGTCCAATATTTTTATTTTATACGAAGCAATCGCAGCACTCATCACGGATAATTGCGCCGATTCCCACTTCGATAATAATTTCACATTGCATCCTATATAACCGTGCATTTTCTAATTTACGACGATTAAACGATTCGCTATCTGGGGATTAATTGCTGCGTTCAAGTTTCCATTCATTATGGTAGGTAGCCGTTAAATTATATACCTACCTACGTTTTCCCGGTTCACGCATTCTCAACTATCATGATATAAAGAGCTAGCCGTCGCTCAAAAGAATTTAATAGCGTTCCTGATATACAAGTAACATAGATTTATTATTCGTACTTCAACTTTAGTATACAGAAATTCGATTACGAAATGGAGCAGTTAAATGTAATTTTTCTTAGTCTCTGCTATATTTTATCAATAATGTACTAAAATGTAATACTTAGTTTTGTTTAAAAAAAAAAAAAATCTATAATTTTAAAAACAAAATTTACTAACCTATTAGAATGAATAATATTAAATGATTTGTAATTATGATTTCATTATGACTTTATTTATTCCACTGTTCACTTTAGGCTGAAGATAACTTCTTGGAAATACTTTTAAAGAAATTTAAAAACTGTAAATAAACGTACTTACCTGCCGAAATAAATAAGGAAATTTAGTATTTTTCCATTTCTGAAAATATTAACGGGAAAACAGCAATTCTCGCAATTACTATACCTTCGTCAAACAAAACTTCAAAATGCTCGCAACTTCATTAATGTCCTGTATTTCTCCCTTACGAGTGAAGTTCGTTAATAACGAAAGGTAAGGACGATAGCAAAATCAGTAAACCACAATTACTCCCACATGATCCGGCATCAAAGAATTGAATTTCTACGTTACAGAATTTCAAATCGATAATCTTAATTAACGCGAAATATGACAAGTACGCGAAACGCGCTGTGTAATTAACGAAACAAAAAAAAAAAACAAATAAAAAAAATAATCTCATCTACCACTGCAAAGTAGCGGATTTAATAATAATAGGAAAAAAACTTCGCAAATCGAATATTTTTCACAAAATGAAAAGAGCAAGGGATTTGAACAACAGGAGTGGAAAATAATAGCCATTTTAAGAATACCGTTCCGCCGTAATTTAATTTCAATTTTCTCTTCAATTTGGACAGTTTCCAGAAGTATTCAATTTTCGGCTTATTATTTCGAATGTTTGATAAATAAATCTGGCTTTTTATTCTTTTATTTTTTCGCGCCCGATTATTAATTCGTCGAGTAAGAAAGAAGTTCTCGCAAAGTTTCACAAGTTACGTGCCAAATTAATAAAGACGTCAGATTATTTATAAAAAGAAGAATTATTTGTCTCCCCAATATTTTCTCTCTTGAAGCGATAAAAGCCCTGATAAATGGGCGTTTTATTGTGTTTAAAAAGGTCTTTCATTTCTGTTTCGGTCACAAAGCGTTTCCTCGTCTTTTTTATTCCTCCTATATTCAAGTGCGAGACGAGGTGTGTGATTTGAAAACTAATAAAGGTGTTGATATCTTATACTGGAGGCGATTCACAGTCGATTCACCATTGCTGCGTAGTTGAATGAAATGAAACTTTAATGCAAAATGAATATTTATTCGAACAATATTAAATATTAACAATTTTTAAAATCGTTTATTATAACAAAAAAATAATAATTATAAGCAAAAAATAAAAATTTTATTCAACGTATAAAAATTAATTACGTTGTTTAACACATTAAAGTAAGTATAAAAATGTTTAACAAAGATGAATAAAAATATCGCTGCGAATTACTATTGCTGAGAAACGATGATGAAAAATAACAGCGATATTTCCGTATTGTTGAAAAAGTAACTGATGTAAAATAAGCCTTCAAAATTCTCTACCTATCGCATCATCGAATAAAAAATAACGTCCAAGTTCGAGATAAAGTCGCCGATTTTCGCGTCGCAATTTAAGGTAGGTACCTTTTACCAAGTAACAGTTCGTCGCTATCTACATGTAAATTACGAATGAATAAAAGCTGAGAATTAAAATGCAACGATGTTAAAACAATAGGAAAGGTATAGACTATAAAATAAATTCATCACAGATTTACAAATATTTAAGTTGTTTTAACAATGAATACTCGATTACCAAACAAGCGAATATGATTTCGATAGGATAATGGCGTATGGTCGAACCATTGGGGGAAAATTTCGGCGATTGGTTGTCTTTATTGGCGACATTACTCTTCGGGTAATACGAATATCCGTTGCTAATCTCGTTTTTACGATTATTGTATTTATCTGCGTATTCTACGTCGTCGTCGTATACTAAATTTGTATGTCTGGTCGGACCCGGTATTTCTGCAAAGTATAAATTCATTTAATCAATAAAAGGCAGACAGTCGATGCATAACTTGTTGCCGAAGCTTATAGGAAAATGTGAAAATCAAACAACATAGTTTATGATAGGCTTGAAATATCCTTTAAAAATTTTTTACCGTTATAAAAGGTTCACGTGCGTTAAGGGTTAAAATCATTCATTTTTAATCTTGAAAAAAAGGGACCAAAGGTGAATTCTAATAGTTGTTTTTCGAGTTGAAGTTGAAGTAAAATTTCCAGAAATATTTCAAATTATATGGAGTCAATAAAAATGCATTTCATGGCTTATTAATCACCAAAATATACAGGGCTCATTCACATAATGAGCTTTTTTTATGTTTGGAAGAATGCCTCCTCTGTGAGCACAATACTCCAAATGTTCAACAATTACATTTGGTTCTGAAGTGGGTTCTGATGACAGAACTACTTCAAAATCATCACGCAATTTTTCAACCATGGAAAACGTTTAGATTCTGAAATAATTTCACCATCAGAAACCACTTCAGAACCACCAACGGAATCAACCTAAAATTGTCGTTCAAACAACAAATAATGTTTGTCCAATGATAGAAATGGACTGTTCCAATACGAAGATGGTTAATCGTTAAACGAATAATTAGGGGCCCAGGAATACAGTATAATAGCGCAAATACATATGTTTACAAGGTATCCTATAACGTTCAAAGTCATCACATAAACGATAAGGTATAGAAAAGTCAACTAATGAAACATACGAAGAAATTAATTCTCATCGTTTTAACCACATTTCATCATCCAAAATTGGAGGGAAAGCAAAAATTTCAGATGGAAGATAATCATGGAGAGAGTATCGTTCATTTTTATGATGATAATGAACCAAATCGTTCACTCCTCATCCAAGTCAGGGAAAATAACAACTCCCATTTGGAAAATCCTGATGATATTTCGTTTTAGCTTTCAGCAATGAATTTCCTACAATTTAGCTCATGCTATTTTGGATGGACAAAACTAGATAATACTATGTTTCCAAGAGCGTCCAGTGTCGCGACACACAGCACACCTTCTGCTAGATTCAAGACGATACAGTAGGCTACACGCTACCTCCCTCACTTCCATTACTCTTCAAAACTGTCTCCAGCGACGTGGTGGTAACGAATCCAATTTTGTACGGTAACTCGCATGCTTTGGAAAAATCCGGCGATTGGCGGAAGAGAGGTGACCACTGACCATCCTACCCCCCTTCTCTGTAGGGTGCTTATTACTAAGAATTAATCATGAAGAGTAAATTGAAAATTAACAATTTTTAGTGGACTTTACTGAAGGTAAAGGTTAGGGGAGGCGCAATATAATATTTTCTGCATATTCCGCTTCTTTGACTTTTATACCTGAGAAAATCACATTTGCTTCAGTATGTTTAGTATACTGTATTATATATATAAAGCTACAAGAAAAAAATAACAACAACAACACGGCCAAAAAAATGTTGTTCCAATCGCCCAGCCTCTCCTAATGGACGGATTTCGACGAATTTTTTTTTTTTAAAAATCGCAAAAGTTATGCAGATATGTCATCAAGCAAAAAAAATTGAAAATTTTAATCAGAGAGTTGAAAAAAATAATTTTTCTTTTTTTTATTGCATAAAACTTAACGCGTTCGTTATGCGTTGCCGTATTCCACTCCACGTCTTGCTTGGTTGTGGGCGTGGCGTTTGCCGTGCCGCATTAGTTCGTCAGTTACACGACACATCATCATTCATGTTATGTTGTTCGAAGAAGTCACATCAAATAGGCAATCCGAGCGAAGCGAGGAATGCCGCGGGGTTGGGCTGCGAAGCGGCCAGGGGGCGAAGCCCCCTAGTAATATAATAATTATGTAGATAGATGAACATTTTATGTATCTAATACCGAAACAATGGTCCAATTCTAATTTATTTGGTTATTAATATTGTACTACCTTATCAATGCAACTCTTTTTTTTATTGTCAAAATTATTTTATGAAAGATGATAGTTGAAATTAACTTTCTACTAACAACAACATTACTTCAGCAATTGACAAAATACTGATGCTGCATTGTTGCAACGAATGCTGTTGATGCAATATTGATTCTTTATTAATGTAACATTATCAACATTTTGACAATGTGATGGGACATTTTGTAATGCTTTTGTGTAACATTTATTGTAATACTGTCGCAACATTTTTACAATGATATTATTGTAATGAGAGTTATTACACAGATTTCTTCTCAACGATCAACATCACCTAAATGACGACGTTGGTAATTTTTCATGAATAAATTTGAAACCGGATTAAGGAAAAATTCGGGGCTTTCAAACGATTAAAAGATGATCTCAATTAAATTGAACATTTCCTTGTTGTCTTCGATAAGACTCAAAATCCATTTGAGCTCATAATTACCGAACGTGATGGTCCGCGATAAGCCGTAAAATTCCTAAAACGTTCGTCGACATTATTTATTAATTTGGGCGGTAATAGGAAATTTGTCAAGGGTTGAGAATTACTTAGTATTTAAAAGAGGGCCGTAGCTGAAACTGATCCGCGTCACGGAATAAGAAACGAAGAGAAAAGAGATAAATCGCGTAACTCTGATTATTTATTCATTAAAAATTATATTCCAAAAAGTATTCGCTGGTTTATGATTTTTCTTTCGTTATTATTAATTATGCAAAAATTTTCGGCAAGGGGATTTGAAAATCAACGTTAATTATAAAATTGCTGCTTAGAATGTAGCATAGCGGCGTCGTGAAAAAGAAGTCGCGAAACGGAAAATTTTTTATTTATAAAACCTGCGGGCCGACAGTGGCGTAGCGGCGTCTACGAGATAAGGAAAGATTGTAATTTAAAGATGCTACTCGGAAGCTCGAATCAAATTTAAGGAGTCTCAAGCCGCACTTCATGAATTATGAATGCGTCGAGGCGCTTATTAAACGCGACAACCACCTCCGCTGTCGCACATAAACCTCAGATTGGTTTTTCTATCAGTTATTTGGGTGTATTGAATTTTCACACGCGTAAACATTAACATAATTCATTAACATTACCGGTTTCGTTAATTTATCGTTTAGGTAATTCAAACTAAATATGTCTGCATAAATCGTGCAAAATGTTAGTTTTTTGACAGTTATTATCAAATTACGCGCCACCAACGGTAAATTCGTAACACATCCTTTCAGTTGAGCTTCAGCGCGAAAATTTATGTACGCCAAGTTACCTTTTATATTGTGTATTTTTTGGCCAAAATGCTCGCACTTTAGGAAACTCCGATACCGATACTTAATTTTACCGCTACGTTACTGTATCGGTGAAATAGCAATTTTCTAACGCACGTGTCCAAAAATTCAATCACTCCTGTTTACCATGTAGCGGATCCTTTTACGCGATTTTTGTTCGTATTCGGCATCTTATTGTCGTTGGTTTAAATAAATATCAAATGTTTCAATCTTTTCCAGCCTTTAGTATCAAATGTAGAGGTAGCTTTCCGCGTTCAAATTACCCGAATTTAATAAAATGTCGCATCAAATTTTTAAAGTAAAATTAAGGGCGCTTATTTAAGAAAAATAAAAATTGAATTTTTTCAAATTATTAAAATTGCTGTTATAAATTATTTTTTCGAGTTTTACCCTCCGAATGAAATTGTTGGATTTTCACAGATTTTATGTATCTACTTGGATCAATATTTATCGACTAATTGAATTTCAACATCATTTGAGTACCCGACTTTTGTAAAAATGTTTTGATCATATTTAATGTAAACTAAAATTAATTTAGCCATCAGCATTTGAATATGTTTTTTTTTCGAAAATATTTATGTGTGTATATTTTTAAATAGGTATCTCACCTATGCAGGATAATCCGACTCCACTAAAAGATCTCAAATCCCTACTTAAAAACACGTACTAATATTATTTCAATAATTCTGGGACCAAATCCTAATCACAAATAAATTAAAATCGATCCGTCACGACATAGAACTCTGAAATTGTCCAACCCAACTTTCACGTAAAGACGAAGTAATTCTCATCCGGGTCCACACGGGACATTCGCTCTTGACCCACCGTTACCTACTTAATAGGCAGCCTATTCCTCTATGCGATCGCTGCAATTCATCGATCTCTTTCTCACATGTCCTAGTCGAATGCCCTAAATTCTATATGACTTCAAATTGTCCTGTAAAAATCTCATTATAAGAAAATCTTACATTAGTGATAAAAGATGTATCTCCCATGGAATGTGGTATGTAGGCGTTCCAGTAGATTGCTTCTATATCGAAAAATTAAATTAAACAAAATGGAAATCTTTGTTTTTATTTTAATAAAAATGTAATTTTAACATTTTTAAACTTCGAATAATATAATTTAACTAACAAAAAGATGTTGGTTGTGGAGAGATTAGATGGATAGAGACACTAGAGATGAAGCAGGAATCATACCGGAAACATTAAGGAAAAAAATATTTCAAAAAAAAAAAGAGAGAAATTAATATATATTTAAAAAAAGGTATAACAAATATTAATTCTGACTGAATAAAAACATAAAAAAATTTCAGTAAAATAACATTGTATGCCCTACGTATTGGCACAATCGTCACGTTTTTATCATTCACGCAGTTCGAGGTATGAAGATCATCAAATTATATTTTTATGGATAACTAAAAAATAAAGTTTCCTTTTTTTTTCGAATTTCTTATCTCCATTCTGAACGTATCTAGGGGGCGCCTACCTACTGTATCTTATATGGATCTGAATGAGAAGATTTCTAAAGTTATTTAAGAATAATTAACACATTCCATTTCTCTCCGAGATTTTTTGGTATTTATTCCTACATACCTTCCCGCATCTAGCCTATTTTTTCGTCAGTAAGACATCACATGCTACACATGTTAGTAAAAACAATAAATTCTTTATATTCGTAGTTATTGAGATAAAAATATCCTAAGTATTACTAAGAGCGAAAAATATTTTTTTATAAATTAGCGTATCTTGGTCTCTTCAAACTTTTGAGTATAGGCAAACTTCCATGTGAATATATAACTTGAGTAGCCTTTATTACCATATGAAGTTGTTATTATCGAAAAGGACAACCCTTCACGCGCATGAAGACTATAACTAGGTATACGTATTATGTATTTGTAATATGTATATACTTACGAATTGCCGCGAACGAGTTTTTATTTGATACACATGATATGTATGTATATTGTAACAGTTTGCTATTATTACTTATTAGTCTCTACTTCCTCAATTAAAATCCTCACAACAAAATATTAATTTACGTACTTAATATTAAAGTTCCTATTGAACTCAATCACACATACGCTGTAATCTGGCCCTTTGAAATTTAATTTATGCGATATCCATTCAAGTAATAATAACGCTCGCAGTGTGCAGACAAAGTGGCGAAATTGAGTACGATTGACGTAAATAGTAGGTATATTATTACAAATTCGATGAACAGATACGTAAGCAATCTATCGATGTATAATCGAAAGTGGTATATAATAATAAAGTACATTACATCAGTTCGCTCTCTACCAAAATTTCAGTTTTTTTGTGACGTCACGAAAAAATCACCGAGTACTGGTATGGACACATTGTTTTGTTATGACGCAAAACAAAGGTGAAAATAGAATGCGTATGAAATGAGGTACCATAACTAATGTATTTTACATTACATCTACTTTGCTTATAGTGAAGTAATAAATGTTTATTTAATAAATTAACCTACTATTTTTATTCACACGCATGATCATAGCTTAGGCTATGCAAAGGTATGTACGTTATATGCATATGAATATCTACTGTATACGAAGTGTATTAATTTTAATTTAATTCTTACCATATATTCTGATACTGCTTTCTACATCTCCAACGGAATTCTTTGCGTTACATTTATACGACCCGACATCTGATGCTTGAAAGTTTTTAACAACTAATGTCATTTTTGTTTCGAATTGTGATCGATACTCGTAGGTGGTTTCGTATTTCTCATTCGTTGCCAACATCCCACCTGCGTGATATTTTTTATGAATTATCGTCGTCGAAGTTTTTTCACATTCTTAATTCTTTCACAAAGTCGATTAATTTAGTAAATTTTATATGAATCAGTTATTAAGTTTTAATTGAACTAAATAATAAAGTAGAAACCCACCAAATTTCATTACACATTTAAAATCTTCGAAATCGAGATGAAATTCACGATTAAATTTGTTACACGCCAGTTAAAATATTTACTGAGCATTCAAAGGAGTTCACATCAAGATAAGACATTTTTTCGACTCGCAGCTTTTAACGTAGCCTTAGCAAGTTATCCTAATCAAAAAGACGATCACGTTTCCGGCTATTTTACAGCTTGGATTTTCACCGAAATGAGCGCTTTAGTATTAGTTTAAATAGGAAATCTTTTCATTCTGGTGTGAACGGCTTCGAAAACCCACACGGGAATTGAACCTACGGAAATTTTATGTACTTGGGGAAACTAATTCAGTGACATGGAAATACTGGCTGTAGTGTTTCATAGTAATTATCTTTGACTTGAAGAGTGATCAACATATGGACCAAGTGTTCACGTAATTTTTCAAATTTTAGCAATTTGAGGCTATTCAAGTAATCCGTGAATTTTGATGATCTCCCATTTTGGATCCATTTTTATTCACATTCAAGAGGTCATATTTTATTCATCACTTAATACATGCATAGGCGGAGATAGGGGCTTGGTCGAGCTTAGCCGCTCCAAATCCCAACTTAGCCTACCCAAATTCTCTCATGGTTATATAATGAATATATTTCCTGTGCAGTTTGTCATTTCTATCTCTCATCCATTTGGAAAACAAAAATTTATATTTCTTATAGCTTTTTCTATTCTCATTAAAAATAAGAAACCTGTAGGTATTAGAAATTTCAATAATTAATTTCATTTACTCATATTCGAAAAAATTATAAAATGTGATAAAACGAGTATACCTACTCTTATATGTACCTTGTGAACCATTAATTAATCGACGACCAGCGCAAAAATTTACTACTCAACTAATGTCTTCAAATGATTGTGAAATTACTTTGATAATCTTTAAATTTATTAGGATGTTTAAGTATTCAATTTCCAAATTAATGGGAAGGAGTTAAGAAAATGACTCAAGAATACTTGAATACGCTTCAGCAGCGCTCAAAGTGGTGCAAATTGAATTGCCCTTTACGTCGAGTATTAGGGATGCATCGTGGAAAGGATAATTTAGTTAGAGTTGGGCCTTTTCCCTTAAATCCACCACTGTAAGCGAGATATTTGAAAAAAAAATTTGTCATCCCTACTCCTCAAGAAATTGGACCATCTCCTACCAATATGATGAAATTATCATTAGTTAATATTTTTAGAAAGATAATTTACAACATTTAAAAATTAAAAAGAGTTCATGCCGAAATATCAAGTGTTTTTTTATCGGTAAGTTAATGAAGTATTAACGAAACCAGGTCCAAGTCTGAGAAATGAGAATGAAGACAATGAAAATTCTGAATCGATGGTTCTGTTCGAAATCTGAATTGTAGAGATGTGAGGAGAAGAGGAGAACCCAACATCGTAATTTTTTCATTTGTCGTATTATTCATTCACTATTCATCAGTTGATTTTTATTCTTTATCGATTGATTTAAAAAAGAAAAAAATAAATGCGGAAATGCAATTCACGTGCAATTGAACGTAGGCACGATATTTAGTCTGACGGGCCAATTTAGGTGACACAGAAAATGCATTTTACAGTAGTATGACCGAAGGCTAATGTCGGCGGAAAAGGTAATCTATGCTTGAATATAACAGAATGATGCAAAAACAGAAATTCTCGAAGGAATATTCAATGCCGAGAAAGGTACCTTTAACAGACAGTTCGTTATTGTAGTTATTAATGGGTAGCTACTTCTTTTCGACTACTTCCTCGATTTTATATTGAATTTTTTTTTGTTGCGTGAGCATTTTTATGTATGGATGCGAATTTTTTAACAGTACATTAAACTTGAAAATATTTGCTTTTGTTCGGATTTAGCGAAATTGCGTAACAGTTGTCGCGTATTTTTACTCCCAACTAAAATACATTTATGAATACGCGGAAGACTACTTAAGAGAATTTTTTATTCAAGAATATTCGTTGATTTTTCGGTCCAGTATGTGAAATATTTTATATGAAGTTTCATTTCTGCGAAATAAAGAGATTCGCTATCGGTTGCGTTCTGTAACTTGACGGAATGTGTTCGTACCGATATTTTTTAAGAATTGTTGTTTTAAATTCTCTTACTTATATGTGAAATTCCATAACTTGGCTGTAGAGATATAAAATGTACTACGTGTTGCGCGCTTTTCGTATAGGTACTCCGCATTCAGCGCGAGAGAATCTCTATAGGCTGAGTATTTTATCACCCAATAAGTTTAAAAAAAAAACAAACGGTTTTTTGAAGAACATCGAATCGCATCGGAAACTCTTGCTTTATTTTGGCCCAAATAAATTTGTCAAATGGTTTAAAGGTACATAAGTCTGTTTTTGATTTCGGATAAAATTCGATGCCGGAAGCTTTCAAGAAATATATAACTCTTTTGTAGGATATCGTGTTCACCATCAAAAAGAATAAACGAACTGCTTTTCTCATAAGATAGAAAATGTTACGCTCGTGTTGTTAAATTTTTTTTTTTCTTCTATTCTTTATTTCAAGTTGTACGCGATTGTTAAAGCGATAACTCAAACAATTTTTGACATTTTCGATAATTAAATAACTGCAGTCGAATTATTTCCGCCGCAAAATAAGGTTTCTACTTCGATAATAATTTTACCAAGAATTTGATCAGTAGTCAAAGAAGATAGGTTTTTTGTTGATGTAGACGCTTAGATAAATTCGATAGTTTCCGTCTATTTATGTCGCACAAAGATAGAGATTAATTAGGTACCGTGGCCGAAGATGCTTTGATTTTACGAAATTTCTCAAAAAATGTTGTGTTTTTAATTATCGGGTATCTCTATATGAATTATTATTTGATGAGGAGAAAGATAAAGAGTGAAGAAAAATAAAAATAATGATTTCATGTGAAATTAAATTTTTTGAATTGTTTATTATAAAATATGAGCCCTTTGGTCGCAGTGTTGGGCCAGCTAGAGTATAGATTATGATCGCGAACTGGTATCTTTACTGGTTAACTTTTCAAATTTTTTATTTACTATATAACTTTGCTTACTTTATAGGGCAGCGAAATGGAGTAAGCTGCTTTATGTATCAGTCTACTTTAATCTTGGGCATAGTAATTACATTTTGAAATATTGAGGGAGATGGAATTTTGAAAAATTTACAAGGCCATATTTTTAACAAATCTAATGTCAACAGAACGTGGCCAATGTTTCCATTATCTACTTTATGGATTTTTTGGAAGCTGATTTATACCCTTAATGTATTGAGAAATTTTAATGATATACGTAGCCTTTCAAACTCTACCTCAAGTTACTGAATTTTTATTTATAGAGAAAAGTAGAACTCAGAATTATTCTAGAATGTAATACCTTGATCGATTCAGCTTAATGCCACATTGCTATAAATAGCTTGTCAATTAATAATACCACCAATAATACTTACAAAATAATACATAATTATGTGTAAACCAACATAGACATTAACCCGACTAAATTATGCGAGGTACCGCAATAAATTAATGATTAATATTTCTTTCATCATTTTGATTTTCGAATTTCCCTTTAATGGCACGTGAGTAAGGACAATTTCTTATCGTGTCAATGAACTTTACACCAATCTCGTTGAAGTAATTTATTCATTGAAAAAATTTTCCATTATTTTCCAGAAATTACGAGCAACTTAAAAGGCAACAGTCTGCGTTAATAATGTTGTATGAAAAGCAATATTCCTTTTCTGCATATAAATTCGGTCACTTAGTTGTAACTAACGAATAAATTGTCGCAAATTGTGTGAAAAAATTAAAAAAGAATGTCTGCCTACGAGAATAAAATATAGGGTAATATTTGTCGAAAATTTCGATAGGCAATTAAATCGACGACGACAGATATCGAAATGATGAATCTTGCGGAAATTTTGTTCATTTACTTAAAAACATTGAAATGAGAAATTTGCATCCGATTTGTTAAGGTACGATGGAAGCAGACACTTTTGTTTACGAAAGAATGGCAATATTTCAATCCGACTACTTTCATAAAATAATGCTTAAAGATGTTCATGGTTCAAAAACCCAAGTGTCAGGTTTTATTTGCAAATGGCATCGTTTAGTAAAAAAAATTTGAATAAGGTTTACTACCAGACTTATTACGAACAACGTTGTGTTTCTATGACAAATCCTCGAAAGCTTTAAAGCAAGGATTTACCCAGTAGATATTCACTCTCGCGACGATGTTTTTTTTTTTATTCACGCTGTTTGAATGAGGTGCGAGAAATTTTATCAAGAAAAAGGCTTATTAAAAAGGAGTAATTGAAAAAGATTTGGGACAAGTAATTCAATTCGTGAAGGTAAAATGGATGTTCAAATGAGGGTATCTTTTACACTACAGTACAAAAGATGTATTTAGGGCTTGTCTTGTTTATTCGTTACGCGTTTCGAATTTCTAGATGAATTTACGAAACACCCGGTATAGCTTTTTAACGATTACGAAAAACTAATTTCCACCAGATTACTGGCGTTGCTTTTTTTCTTCGAATGAACGCGATATTCTTTTGTTGACGATGGCGGCAATGAATGAGCTTTGATGTTAAAAATAAGCTTTTAATAAAGGAACCGAATACGTCGCCGAAGTGATGTAAAAAAGAAAGGAATAATAACGCGTGTAAATGAATATTAAAAATCTTTTCAAACACAATTTTCGTCTTCGCGAACACTTCGTCGAAAGAATTTCACGCTTAAAATTTTATCAACTTTGCTGGTTTCGTCATAATTACGGAAAGTATATTAAATAAAATATTTTTTTCATATTGAAGGATTTTTTAGTAGTTTATTGCGCTTATTCGAGGATAAATCTTTCCTTTTTTTCTCTCTAGAAAAAAAATTTCAGTGGTGAAATTTCAACAATATTAACATTTCTTATTAAAAAATATATTAATTTAATGAATTTACGATACTAATAAATGATTTCTATAAATTACTCATTGTAACATATAGCAATGAATATATTTTAATTTTACCTGTTTCTCGATCCCAATAAATAATTGGTTTTGGATACGCTTCTACGTAGCATTCTAAGGTTACATTGGTACCGCTGGGTGCTCCCACTAATTGATTAGGAACTTGAATAACCGGATGGACTGAAATCAAAACATTCATCTTATATTTAAGGGGAATTACTTAGGCAAAACATTATGCATAATCTAAACATTCGTCTCGTATTTACGGCTAATACATTAGGCAAAACATTATACATTTTGTTGAACATTATTCATTACTCGTGGGTATAATGGAGAAAACCATGCATTCCAATAGGTACCTAGCTACCTACCAAACTAATACACCTCGCCAATATAATCTTAAAGATGGCTTCATATACCTTAATAAAATCTTATAAGGGAGTTGGTATGTGGAATTTCGTAGACTTTAAGAACGAATTATATTATTGTACTAGGCATACCAAGATGAGACATGAGGAAATCAAATTCCGTAAATTCCACCGTATTAAATCTAGAGTTTTACGGAATTTTACGTTTTCATTTCTCGACGTACCGAGCGTTGCCTTGGTTGACAAATCGCGCTGTCTTAATTTACTCTTATATCAAATTTATAGTTTATCTTAGCGAGTAATCTGTATTAAGGATGGATGGATTTAAAGGTGGGCGATTTTTGTTATTACATGTTAGTAGACCTGATACTTACATGAGTATGCAACATTCTTCTCACCTAGGTGAAGGTGACGGTGAGTGTTTAGGTATTTGAGAGAAGCATGATTTTCTTTTGCTTTCGAATGAATCTTTATGAGGTTTTACTCTAATAAAGTAAAATTACCGCATGTCGCTATAGGGTTCAATTTTGAAATTTCTGGATTTCTTTCAAAAATTTCAGAAATTTGAGGTTCACATGATTTTTAACTTTTGCATTTTGGAGATCATTTCTGAATTTTCGATGATAAGACAAAATTTAGCCAACAATTTTTCCAAAATTTAGACCGTTGTTTTTTTTCATTTATAATGAAAAATGCTCTATTGGTATTGACACCAGAAAAATATTCCGATTGTGGTAATTTATTGTATTGGTAAAAAATATATAATGAACTTCAACTGTTTGGAAAATAAAAGTACATTTCGACTACATGATCACATTTCAGAAATTTGAATAATGTCATTCACTCATCACTGTGACACGATGCTTTGAAACCTCTTAAAGATATCCTTTACCTTACAAGAAGTTGAAACTGATCCTAGGTATTTGAACAAATTTTCTAGATTTCTGAATTTTGAAAAATTTTATATTTCAATTTGCTTTGGTTTTCGTGATCTGAAAATATTTTAAAGTAAGTAATATAACTCAAATCTCTAGAATTCGAGAGAAAAACTTAATACGTTGCAAAATCAGAGTCTTGTTGGGATTATTAATGGGAATGTTTTCTTCATGGTACAGTTTTTGGGAAACAGTATCGTTCTACAATAGTCTAAGAAATCTAGACCATATAACAATCGTTGCTGAAAGAATTCTCAACAAAGATTTTTTTCGTAAATATATACGGACTAGTTTCACTAATGACATGTTTTTTTTTTTATGTGGTGCCCCAATCCGGACTTACCCGTTGGGGGCATTTTATTCACATTAAAAGGAAATAGCCGGTGCGCGAAGTCCATGGAGGGGAGTAGAACATACCAGAAAAGCTTTTTTTTTTTTATCTTCTCAGGATTTGATCGAAGAGCAAAAATAAATCAGTGCAGTTTTGTTTTACACTAAATTTCCTGCAACTTTGATACGAACATTTTTTCGCCACGATGCATGAGTGGAAAGTTAGGGGTATTCGAAATTTAGTACTTTAAAAGCTCAATTACAATTGATTCACGTATGCCATATGAAATTATATATGTGAATGAAAAATGCATATACAACAATTCGTAATAATATACCAACGCAACCATGATCCTATTGATGTCTCAGCTGTCTCCTTCACCCAAAAATACATACCTATCTAATTATTAATATTTGAATACGAGTAAAATGAATTTAATGTGACGCATGATTATACATAACACTTTCACAACTACATACGAACTTTGTTATAAGTTTGGGGTTGGAAAATTTTCAATTTTTAATCATTAGATAAATTAAAATTTTTTCATATTCAGTTTTATCAAATTTAATTTTTTTTTCATAAATATAACTTTTTTATGATTTTTACTTTTTATTTTTTATATTATTATTAATTATAGAATTTTTTATGGTAATAGATTATTGTTTATTTATTAATGTATAATTTTGTTTTTTATGATAAGCTAGACTTGTCTTTTATAATTAATTCAACAAAAGGTCCAGATTTTCTGGACTATCAAATATCGCTCTTATTTAACTGTACGTAGAAAACATTTATGCAAATGTAAAATAACTTACCCCTCCCTCACGATACACTTTTATTTTTCCAAGAAAATATGTAGCGTTATGGATTCAGTAAAGTTGACTTTTAAATTTATAACCAAAATTGCTAAGGAAAAGGCTCAAGTCCTTCCTATTTTTTGTACACTTAAGCGTGAAAGTTTTTCGGACGTCAGTTCTACTAAGATATTATTTAAATAGTATAAAGTTGATTTAGGAATTCAAACAGCCGCGTAATACAGACTTCTGATGTAATTCAGTTTGAAAAATTTTTGACGAGATAATTTTAAAAAGAAATTCTACACTTTTCAACAACTCGTTTCTCGTTAATTTCTCTAAGCGTTGGCGCATACCTGTTTGAAGCTGATAAAATAATTTCAAAACACTTCACCGCTCGTGCTCCAACATAGCGGTCAACAAGTATCCGCGCGTAAATGTAATTACGCGCCTATTTAACGTTACACGATGTAGATATTTTTACACATTTTAACGAAAGTTTTTTCCGCAGTCCGTTGTTTTTGACATGTGATAATGTAAAAGTTGGCCGTGTGGTGTAGAAAAATTCCTTTCATCGTTGAAGTTAAACAGACAACGGCATTATTTTACAAAAAGTTAAATACCCGCGAAAGAGAAAAGACTTGATTAATTATACGGGACACTTTGATAAGTATGGGATTACACCCTTTCTCAGATTTATCAAAGTCCACCAACTTCTTCTCACCGCAATTGGGTTAATTATACAGGAAGGATTTTAAAGCAACTTTAAACTCATTTTTACGATAGCGTTCATTCGGCTTCTGCCGGCGGAAAAAACCTCCAAATGAAAATATAACCCTCGTTATATTCGGTGTCGCGGGGCTTTTTTTAGGTGCGAGCGAAAACTTTTATCGATTACGACAGACGGTGTTAAAGTTTTTCTATTTTTTTTATCTGTAGGAGTGAATTCTCTAAACCCGAGCGACCACGTTTTGATGGGTGCTGTAGTCGGTGTTTTCCAAATGGTGTTTTACCGTGTAGACGAGGTTTCATTAACCGATGTTGAATTTAAAATCGAAAAGGGTGATTCTACACAAATCTCAAGCACTTTTTTGAATACGATGGTCATTATTCTGATAATATGCGGGTATATTCGAATTTTAAAAAATCTAATATATATTTAAAACAATTTCCATTTTACGAATCCATTTTCGTACGCTTCAGCCATATTGCAGTGTGTTAATAGGTTTCGGTGATACTGATTTATTGTACATTCAACACGTTTATCTTGAATCTAATGGCGAGACAAAGCGTTTCGGTGAGAGAAACGATTTTTCCGTAATGGTAAAGGGTTTAAATTGAGGGAATATTGGAGGAAAAGATAGGCGTCGGAAGTTTCTTTTTTTTTTCGTAAACATAGAGTCTCCATATCTCCAACGTGTTGATGGTTTTAATGTTTTTATCGATAATAAAACAACGAAACGTTGACTCAGATTTTTTTTGTAGGTGGTAATAAATTAGAGGTACGGTCAATAGGCAATATATATTTCATGGTTTTTACATCGAAATCAAATTTTTTTAGAAATATAATTTTCTTGATAAATCAGAAACATGTATGTCAAGTGCGTTATTTGAGGCATTTTCATATGACAACTGCAGTGATAGTACCTACTGTGAGATGAACTCTTCAAAGCATTTGAGAGGCAATTGATTTTTTTGTATTTTTTCCTAATAATTTTATTTTGGATATGCTGATTAAATTGAAGAATTTATTAAACAACAATTGATTATAAATAATTATTAATTAAATAATATAAATATATAATAAATAAATAAATAAATAAATATTCCTTAATCATATCTAAATTTCCTTTAATGACTTTTCCTTCTGTTGGGAGCCCGGATTTTCTCTGCAAGGCGTAATCAGTACATATAATTTTCAATAAATTTTGGTGTATTGTTTCCTAATTTATATTATTTTTTTAAAACAGCAGTTGGTCAGTTCCTCCCACTTCTGTGTGAGCAAAAATTCAAAGATTAAAAATTTCTTTACAAAATAGTACACACCTCAAGAAATATTTAGGAGTTGTGGTGTTTTAAATGAGTATCAAGATAGATTTAAGGAAATAAAAATAGAAAAATTGTGAGTTGAACAAGAAAAAAAACAACAACAAAAACAAGACAGAAATACAAGTTTAGAGTGTTTGGAAAATATTGATTAATTTAATTATTGGTTTCTCATTTTCCAACTCTCCAAATGATAATTATTGGTTTTTCATTTTCTATCTCTGTAAATGAAGCTTTCTCTACTTCTGCAATGATAAGGTAAGAAACTTGATTTTCAAATACATAAATAAAAAAGATTTATTCTTATTTACTTATTGTGAAAATTGTGACAGAAAATTGAAAATTTTACAAAGTAGCGAATAAACTGTAAAGCACTTTAACAACAAAATTTAAAAAATATAATTTTTTCAATAAATTCCCATATGAATTTTTTCAAGTATCATCTTTTATCATTTAAAGAACAAGAACTTTGATCATTTTATGGAGAGGAAATTCTCATAGCATCAGGGAGATTTTCACAACCGGTAAGGTATAGTAAATAATAAATACCTAAAAATTTTTCAGTTCTTGATTTCCTCTTCTCTACCCACTAAATTTTTTTTTTTTTTTTTTTTATTCAATAAAATTAAGTATTTTTGACAAATGAATTTTTTCTTTTCATGGGAATTCTAATTTAATTATTGCTTCGCATTATTTTTAATTTTTTTTAATTTAATATTTTTTCATCCTAGTTTTCATTGATTTACGTACTCTTTAATGAAATGAAATGTTGACTTTTATCACTCTTTGCTAAAAAACATAATGGAAGCAAAATTTATTTGGAGATTTAATTTCTAGGTATAATACAAAAATTTATTTTTTTTTAATTCCAATCGCAAACCTGTCACTATTTATTTTTAAAGTTTTGAATACGTTTATTTTGACATGGTTACCCAATAATTTATTCTTATCGACATCACTGACAAATGAAAAATTAATTATTAAGTTCGCGTGATTAGAGAAAAGTTGTTAGAAAGTGAATTAAGCACACATGTTTGATAAATCAACAGAGAAAATTAATCAGCGAGATAGATTTTCGGTTTATTGTGGCGTTATGTGAACATTGAAACATACATCTACTTACGTATCGCTTATAGCTATTGACTTAACATTTCTTCAATGTTCAAGCTTTATTCTTATAAATATAGGTATAATCGAAAGATAGTCGGTGGTTAATGAAATACAAATAAAACGACACTTTCGTCGAGGGTTCCGAAACCTGGTTGTAATGGTGTTTGAGAAAATCTATCGACTGCCCGTTTACATGCAGTTTATAAAAACCTTCCCCACACCTGAATGTTTCGTTGGAGTTTAGAGTGCTAATTTCGTTACATAATAGCCATTCGTTGGTGTTGATGTAATTGACTGCCTTTATTTACATTTACTTGAAAGTAAGTTAATTTTTCAGTCGAGCTGATGAGGAATTGAGATTTAATTCAATGTTTTTTTTATGCCATAGGTCATCGAGTTTTGATGTTTTTTCGATCGTCTATTTGTTGGCAATGCTCACATATGTTTCAATATTTTGCTTTGATTTGTTTTTGTATCAGTGTATCTTAGTTGTAGGCTACATATTATTACATCTTTTCCTTCAAATGTATGATGAAACTAAACATCCGATCGCTTTATTTTAAACTTGCGGAAATAAACGTAACCTCACTTAATCCCTCATTACCCTTTAAAAATATACCAAATTAGCATAATTCGTTAGTAATTTTTTTAATAAGGCGAGAAAATTTTCACGCTTCTTTTTCATTAAGGCATCAGGTTTACGATCCAAAAAATTAAGATTAAATACCGCGCTTAATTTTTAATTTGGACGCGTAAAATGAAGAAGAAATGTAATTTATGTCATTATTTGCATAAATAATGAGAAAACTTGGAATTTCTTTATCCATTTTATCCTAATTATCTTTTATTACGGTAAATCCTTAGTGACGCAAAAACAGATTTTAATTTTTCTTTTAATATTTTTCTATGACGAACGTTACCACAGCAGTAAATATTCGTTAGTGTCCTATCTGCGGGCTTTTTTTCCCGCCGCGTTCTGTTTTTTCCTGGTGGTACCGAAATTTTGCGTGGATTTTTTTTCCTTGTAGTCGAAGGTTATCATTTAATAAGTTGTTCGGCTTTATGATTTATTTCACTCGCGTAGGTACTCTAAATACCGCGAGATGTAAATTAAAGGTGCCAAGATGATTGTAGGAGTCGTTTTTCCGAGTCGAATAATTTTCGCAGATTACGAAAAATAGTTCAAATCTGGGCTAATGTCGCGTTGCGCAATCGAGTGGGTATTCGAGGATAGTTTTTCCTTCTGCTCGCCCTTGATTTTGATGGTAATGAAAGAAACCGCAGGTCCATTTAAACTTCGGGGTTTCTGTTTTACCTGCCATGTGGCTACAGTTCAGCGCTTATTGGCTTAGCCTTTTAAACCGTCTAACGGTTACTTTCGAATTATGTCGCCGAATTTTTTCTCATCTACCTAATGGAAGATTCCCATTTATAACCACAAGCCTAAATTGAAATATCCCTTCATAATTTATTTGCGTAATTCGTAGCGCTACATCAGAAGTTTTTGTTTGTAGTTCATCTCGGACAAAAATGACCTTCGACTAATTGATAAATATAATGTAATGCAATTATTTACTGACGAGGTACCAGTCAGATATGTAAGTCGCCGATTTGCTTGAATGGTTGCCTATATAGAAGTACCTCAGGCACCTACTTACACGCAGCATAAATTTCATCTGATACGGGCCTAGGTTTTTTGTAGCAGTGTTGCCAATGTGAAAAATTAAGTTATGAAAAAAGAAAAAATTTACAATTTTGAAAAAATTTGGTGGACACTGGATAGAGGTTGATTAAATAATTAAAAACTGTAATCTTGAGATTTGAAGGGACAGTTATCCTAAAAATCATCAAAAAAAATTGTTCAAGGAATTTTATTCAACTTTTTGAGATTAACAAAATGGTACTCTGCAAAAATCGCGTATCTTGAGAATTGAAGGTGCAGTGTGTGTATATTACTGAATGAATTAGTGTAATATTGAAAATTTTTGAAAATAAATGAATTCTTATATCATTATTTTTACCTTTTTGAATTTTTCATCAATTTCCTAGCATTGTTAATCGGTAATACCGACTTCAGGATACCTATACCTACCCATTAAAATTATGCACCTCCCCCCTTCATATTTTTTCAAAATGTAAAAATAGATAACTAGGGATGAATTTGTTCATCATCCCTCCAAGTTTAACGGTAGATGATGATATGAATGCTAGCCGATCGACATAGAAAAATCACAAAATATATTTTCCAAATTTCGATCAATTTATGTTGACATATGGGAACGAACTTTTTGAATAAAATTATGTTGTGAGTATTCACTTCATCAATTTTTTTTTGTATGTTGTACTGTAATGCCCAAAGAAAGTAGTAATCCACACAGCGTCTTCATTTTTCATGATACATGATTTTTGCAAAGCACAATTTTCGTTCATCACGAAGAATAGAATAAGATTTCTTGAACAAATTTTTTTGATGATGTTTTGGATAACTGCCCCTTCAAATGTCAACTTAGGCAATTCATTCATATAACAGTTTTTACTTATTTAATCAACCTCTATCCAGTGCCTACCTAATTTTTTCAAAATTGTAAACTTTTTATTTTTTCATCACTATTAATTCTTCTCATTGGCAACACTGCCACGAAAAAACTAGGCCCGTATCAGATGAAATTTATACGGCGTTTGGGTGGGCGCCTGAGGTAATTCAATATAGGCAACCATTCAAACAGATTGGCGACTTGCATATCTGACCACTCCCTCATGAGGATGAGAAGTACCTATACTATATTCCAAATTCATCTTCACAGGTGATATTGGAGGAGAGAAGACGTAACTATATCCTTCATTGTGGTGGGCTTAAACAAAAGATCAACATTTTCTAAATAGTGAAATGTGGTAAAGTTTCAATTTTCACTTCCCAAGTTAACTTGGAAGAGTCGTTCATGTCTCCTCACCAATTTGACCTAAGAATATAAAATACATATTAGTATATAGATAGTTGGTAACCAGAATATGATTTCCTGAATTAAAATGAATACAAAATGGTGAATCATCAAAATTTGAGTTAGGCTTAAGAGCCTCAAACAGATAAATTTGAAAAGTATGGGCTCGTTGTGACAAGAAATAATACTGCAAATCTGAAAAAGCCTCAATTGAAAACTCAGCTTGAATATTATGATATGGCTGTTTACATTTTTTTTTTTTTTGTTATGAATATTATTAATACTTATCATTGAACCAATAATAATAATAACATGGAGTCGTGGATATCTACTGTGCATTGTACTTATAGGAAGTGAAGGTAGCAGTGCAGGCCTGAGCAGAGGGGAAAGGGGGTTTTCTCCATGGGCTCGCGACTTGACGCCTTGACGCATCGGCGCTAAAATCTGTATTTACTACCTCCACAAACTTTTTTATTTTTCCTTTCATGACTGTATGACTTTTCCTCTTGGGCCCCATTTTCTCTGCACGCCCTGTCGCAATGATCGAAAAAATTGTTTTTTTTTTTTCTTTCAAGTTTTTGTTAGATTATACATTATGGTGAAATCCAAATTTTGAACATATTTTTTTATGTAATTATTTTTAAATGTAATTATATGATTATTTGGTTCATTCACAAAAACTGAATGAAAAAAAAAAAATTTCAAAATTAAATTAATAAAACTCGTGAAATCATTTTCGGTGGATGAGTCCAACATAGTCCTCCTTCTCCTCGCTTTAGATCACAATTTCCTACGGCTGTGGTATTTTCCATGCATTACCAATTTATGAAAAACTAATCATTTCGTCTTTTACTGTATTCTTTTTTTCAAAAACAACGAAACAAAAACATTAATTATCGACTGGAGAATTATCTTGCGATCTTCATTGTACCATTAATTAAGTTAAGTAATCATCAATATAGTACACAGACATTAAGACGAAGCTAAAGCCAAATCAATGGTTGAAAGATCAAAATAAAAAAAAACTGCTAAATAAGCAAATACTAGTACAATACAAACATCATCATCATTCAGTAAAACACTAGTCGGACATTTTTAAATTTGTTATCTGTATAAAAAAGGGTAAATAAAAGGGCATTATCAATCGAAAAGCAAAAGCTTCTACTCACAGTGGACGCTGATTGTAATCCTTTTACTAACTGATGGCGGTATTCCATTCGACGCTATACAAAGATAAGCTCCCATTTCCGTTCGACTTAGTCGTACCAATTTCAACACCTCGCCTTCATGAATACTCACTGCGAACATAAAAGGAATGCCAAAAATATAGATCTTGGGCGTTATTGATATCTACAGGATGAAAAATTTGGGAGAATATATGACGTCAAGGTACAAGTATCTACCTACGATTTGTAAATAACTTCACAAAAGGTTAGTGTTCTTTGTGTTTACGTTCGTATGATAAAGGCTCGTCGTATCTGATTACAGTAACCGTATTAATTCGCTAATATGGTTAGAATATGGCTCTTTGTTATTCATCTGCGTTAGCTGAATTCTAAGGAGGTTTTCAATCAAGCGTGAATTCGTGGGAGTGTCCTTTATTTCTAGTTTGCGAATATTTGGTAATATCGTGAGATATTTTGAAAGTAGGTTTATGTTAAATTTTAATAAATAGCTTACTCGCAGTTAGTTATGGATAGTGTCGGGTAAATTTATCGTTATATTTGTTTCATTTCTTTTGATTATGACGGTGTCCAGTTCGTACAATTTAATGACCACTGTTGATAATTTTTGGAGTTTGTATAGTTTAATTTGAATATCTACCAATAATGTTTGCGAGCTGAACAATACGTCTACATATGTACGTACATTTAACGTACCTCTTTCTTTTACTCCAGACGCTTCTTTTTTAATAATCTCTTCGTTATTTTCGCGACGCCACGTTATATGTGGCTTAGGGTAACCTCTTGCTTTACAAACCAATTTCACCGAACCTCCTTCCGGCACCATCATGTCGCTGGAAGTTTCTTCGTAAATTATATCTGGAGGTATAACCACGTCCAAATAGCCAGTCTACGACAGTAACAAAAAAGAACAAATCGTACTTTAAAGACAAATAAAACAAAGAATACGTAGCATAGCGAAAAAAGTTTCCAGATGTCAATCATTCGCTTAAACTCGACTTCTCCAGTTATCGAGTAAAATGAAAATTATCCTTCTACGTTCTCCTCCATGTATGAACATCAGTCAAACAAAACGAACCGTTTCTCGTAGTAATTTGTATTTTTCAAATGAAATATTAAAATTTAAAAGAAAACTTAACGACTAACTTTGACAAATGTTGTGATATCGTTGTTACCTTTACATTTTTCGTCATATTTAGCGAGTCATATTTGAATTTTTCATTCGAAAAGACGCGAATGGCATGTCAACTCGAGAGAAAAGTTATTGATCCTCGGAATGAAAAGGAAACGAGGAAAGCTTAAGTAGATTAAGACACAATTTAAAACAAGAAGTGATGCAGGAATTTATAGGATTGTGCAAACTGAAAAGATATCCACACTTGATTAAGACTCATCTCTGAATTCAAATAAATACTTATTTCTTTCGCTTCTTATTGAAGTGGCGTTTAATTATGTTTATTTATATCTCACTTACAGGAATATAAGTACCTATTCTCGTGTCATATGCGAATAAATTTGAGGAAGGCAAACAGATCATTTTTTTGCACCAATTTACACCACCATATCACATATATGTACAATGTACATTAAATTCGTATGTAGTTACCTAAGTAGGTAGATTTATAGGTTTACTTGAACTCTTTGCTATGATGATTATGATACTTCACGAGTAATAAATTCAAATAAATATCAAATAATTTTTAAATACCTCATTCGGAATGCTTTCAGGAACAGTTGCAGTGAAAATTATTAATTCGAAAAAAAATATATCACGATGTATCTTTTTCAAGCACCTTGTAAATTCAAGGTATTTGAGGGAAAAAAATGAAATTATACGATATATTATTTAAATCCAACTAACCGCGAATTCTCCCCCGATTTAGCTCATTATTCTTTCTTTATAATAGCTGAAGCTCGGTCGAAAAAGGAGACATTTTTCTTCATTGCTTTCCCCATTATTTTATCTTGCCAGAACACGCCATCACAAATCAATGAATTCTCACCATCTTTTACTTTCTTTTTCTCGCCGCTGCTCATTTTACCTCTGATTTCGAGCTCGCTACTGGTGTAAAAAATCCTCAGAACGCTAAAAGGTTCTTACGTATTTCAGTTATCACGATTCCCTCCCGTTTCACCGCGCGCCTCGGTTATAAAAATGGGGCTAATTTATTGTTATTACTAAATTATTGTTATAACTCGCGAATCGACCGGAATAAAAGATTTTCGGTAAAGTTTCGAAAACGGAAATTTTCCCTGTGTATTATCAGTTTTCGATACACTAATTTTATGAAAGAAAAATTTATTGCTCGAAAACATTCATTGTTCGTCGAGCTGCCTTAAGGTTAACATTCCTTTATTTTAACGAATCACGGAATTTTACACGTTCGGTGCTCGTAGTTGATTAGGATTTTCGCTGAGGCGTTAATTAGTTGTGTGAGAAGGTATAATGTCGTGAATAAGTTGTTACTGATACTTTCAAGTACACGATGTTGCTGGAGTATTCAATCGATAGAAATACGAGAAAGAGGAATTTAAAGAATTTTGTATTTCGAGTGTAAAAAATATTCGTTATTTAAGTCACCGACATACTATAGAATTAACACGAATTTCCTATTACGTTATTATGTAATGACTGTACTTGTCAATTAGCACATACACGAGTAGGTATATTTTCCTTTGTGCAAATCAAGTGGCTACAACATACTCAAACTGATTACCAAATGAAGTACGATTCTCAAAGCACACCTTCACTATTGTAAATGGGTTGAAGGTATTTGCATAAAATATAGTAGAAATAAGGCAACTCCGTGACCTAACGGTCTTAATATTACAATTCGTTTCGCTCCAATATTAAACCATTGTCATTATCGACGATTAATCTTCTTTGTCGGTAATTTATGTCGAGTTTCAATTCATTCGCTTATATCGTAATATTTTTGTAATGATAGAATTGTACCAATTAAAACCGATCGATTGATTATGATAAGCCTATTAACTGATTGAAAAATTTACATCTGTTATCTTTTACGTATTAGAGTTTACTACAACTCATTGGCATTAAACGATTTTTTTTTTGTCAAGAAAATCAGAAGTTTCACAATCAGGATTCGTTTGATATACTTATTACTCGGCAATCCATTAGTTCATCACATAAAGGTAACTTGACTAAATTCGTGAAATTCTGTTAATTTTTTTTTACTTTTGGATACAAAGTGTTGATTTGTCGTTAGGTACCTACTTAATGCAAATACGTTTCTCTATCGAAACAAATTAAGAGCTTTTTTTGGTATTCGATGATTTATTTTTTATTCAGTTGCATTATCAATAATGGTATGTAATCAGATCTCTAGAATAAATTTCTTGATTTTAATTTAGCTACTCTATAGCTTTCGGACTTTTCGTAACGAATTTACATACTTTTCTTGAATTTCATTTTCAAATCTCTTTGGTCTTATTGAGTGAATTGATACTCGTAAGTATATCGGAATACATTCTAAAAAAAAAAAACACATACTTATGCACTTACCTACCTACTTGCAAGTTGATACCATTCCCCAAGTATTAACCTTATTACCTACATAACAAAAGAACTCGGCAACTTTTTTAATTTATTAATTCTGCAATTCATGCAATACAAAAGCAGCGAAATTTTCTGAATCAAAGAAAAGTGTCATATTTAAATTAATTTAAAATTCCTCGCGTCGGTCAATTTTTCTTCCCACTTTAATCTCTCAGTTTGCGGTAAACTTGGGTTTAGGCTTGAAAAGGTTTCCAAAGCTTTGTGAAATACTAAACTAATTAATTAGTTTTTAAACTGCATTATGTTACTTGGAAAATGAGGAAGATCAGGTTTCAGGTTTGAAAATGTTATTTTTCACTTTCGCGATGAATGATAATTACACCTTGTTGCGAATGAAAAACTTCGAGGGTTGCTTTTCAGCTGGATGTTTGGTGAAAACTTATAGGAAACACGAGTAAAGGAATTATGGTGCAAAGTACATCGTGTTTGTTGATGATTTACAAAAATGTTTTAATTATATTTTATACAAATCCTTGTAGAATAAAACCTAATATCAACTTAAATTTGACCAATCACCCAAACTCCCAAAACTCTTCTCATATTATAAAAAGACTCTTCCTTCAACCACTCGAACCATACCATAGTTACATCCATTGCTATATAGACGGCTCGGAAATCACCAATACCCATACAGGATACGCATTTTCCATTCAAAACGATTCACACAGCTTCAAAATCAGTAATGTCGTATCAATTTTTACAGCAGAACTCACCTCAATTTTCCACTGTTTGAGAAGTATCCAACAAATTACTACCCCTCAAGTAAAAAGTATCATCATAATATCCGATTCGCTCAGTTCCTTGCAGACTTTACAAAACACCTTTTCAGAAAACACATTGATTTACCAAATTCAAAACTTAATATACTCCCTTATTCAAGCAGGAAATACCATAGAAATCATGTATATTCCCAGCCACGTAAAAATCGAAGGTAACGACCAAGTCGACCACTTCGCAAAAACCGCAAGTAATACTTCTCCCATTCAAATCTTTACCCCCACAGACCTCAAATCTTACTTCACATTAATTAGCACTCAAAAATGGCAATCAGAATGGTCCTATCAAAACACATCCAAACTCTTCACTCATAAAAAATCAGTTCTACTACGGAAACGACTACGATTTGGTCACATTAGGCTCACACATAGTTACCTTTTCGAAAGACTCCCACTACCAATCTGCAACCTATGCCATCAACAAAATACCACTGTCAACCACCTTCTCTTTCTGTGTCCAAACTTGAACGATATTCGTAAATCCCTAAAAATCAAACAAGAAATAACTGACAACCCACAAAGTATCCACAACATTTTGACTCGTCTACAACAATGTGGCCTCCTCTTTAAAATCTAACCATCCTAGAGGTGACGTAATAACCAAAGCAGTTAAGAATGCCACCAAAAAAAAGAAAACAAAAAAAACATCTACTGTTTTCCAAAAACGTGACTATTCAATATGCGCATGGTTTGACAGATTTATCCCTGATTTGTAGCCTTGACGTATAATTACCTTATTGTATTTGTGGACTACTAATCAAGCCCTCTTCCTCCCTTCAAAAATATCAAATATGGATGTTTAAAGAATAAACTTTTGATTCATTATCTTTGTTCCCTCTTAGAGGTCAGCATTATTAAAACAAAGAAAAAAATGAAAAATTTCCAGTTGTTTCGTTGCCTTGTGGAACAATAACATTTTTGGCTAACACAAAATCATTCAACAATACATTAAACATGTGCGATGAAAATTTTATAAAGTTCCGATCAATCAAATTTTTTTCATTGCCAGCACGAACTTTTATTTACTTTCATTATTTTAAATACATTAATATAAGTTGCAGACGTTTCGACATCACCGACGCCATCATCAGTGCAAAAAAAAGGCGTCGGTGATGACGAAACGTCTGCAATTTATATTAATTTTTTTTATAAAAATGTAAGTAAAAATTCGTGCTTGTAGTAAAAAAAAAATTTCAGAGAATCCACTTAATTTTTAGTTAGGTATCAAGTATTTAATATTATTTAAAAAAAAGGGAAAACTTTGAAATTTTCAAAAAATACCATGATTGAAAAAAATTTATACTTATACCCAAAAATGAAAAAATCAGTCAACATCAATTTAATGTCCAGACTGCTTGGATGGGTAATATTTAGAAATAACTGTGAATTCTGAAAATAGGTTAGATGATAGAAATGTTGTTAGAACATCTAGTCTAAAAGTTCTAAGCTGTCAATGAAAATATAAATTACAGTTTCGAATTAAAAAAAAAACATCTTTATGAAAATTTGGGTACTTCGTGTAAATTTGGCAATTGGCTGAAAATCGAATAGATGGATGAAATATCGCTTAAATATCGAGTCTAAAGATTATTAACAATAGGAATAAAATAATTTCAATCATGAATTTTCTAAAAATATAAAAAAATATCCCATAAATATACGAGTATGACCAATCAGTAAATTGTAAATCAACCGAAAAAGTACTAAGTGAGTGGAAAGTTAAATAAGTATTACTAAAAAAGCGAATATAACCATTTTTACTTACCAAATTACATTTTTTATTTCTCAAATTGATGTTTTAAAATTTTTGTTTTATTTTCCTTCTCCCTCCCTGTTTCCCAATCAACACTTGCTGAAATTTTTGCTACACATTATCATAGCGGTCTATAGTCTTCATTAAACTTTATTCCTTGAGCATACCTGCCTCACGCCTTAGAATCTTTTCTTGTAAAAATTTTCAATTATTTTTTCAAGGATATTTGAATTTTGAAAAATTAAAATTTTTGAAAGTTTCTCTTTACGTATCTTGTATCTAAACTATACCTACTATATATACATAAAAGGAATTTTTTTTAGTTTGTACTTTTCTGTTTTCTCCATTACCGATAAAACTGCAGAAAAGTTTTTTTTTTAGCCCTAAACTCTATTTCGATAATTTTGTTCTTTTTTTTCAGGAAAATTTCCTATCATTAAAGGCTGAAATTTAAATATTTTTGGTGGAGTGAAGGGGTCGAAGATTTTTTAGAAACTTCTTTTTCGAAATCGCCTCATAGGAAAAAATTCTGGCTATGTTATACTTGTGCTGCTTTTACTTTATTTGTACTACGTATAGAGGTGAGTAGTGGGTACTCGTTTGTAAAATAAAAATTATCAAGGTTACTACTATTTCCTTCGAAATACTGATAAACGTCTAAAAGAAAGGAAGCATATTGTTGAATGCTTACATGTTAAAATAACCTCGTTTGGATGGTGATGGGGTGATAGATAATAACGCCTCAAGTTTGCAACTTTTCTAACCACAGATGTCATTTATATTTCTACTTCTCGGTAATATCAAGTTTTCCTGTTTTTCGTTTCTACATTACAGTCGATAAATTAAATTATCAAAATATTAAATTTAGAATCTGGCATTTGAGAAAGACGCCTCATATCTTCTCAAATGGTATACAAAGTTGAGATGGTTAATTGAAAATTTTCATTTCTTAAAGTATTCCTGTGTATGACAGAAATTTCGTTATTTATATTCGTTATTCCAAGATAATGTAGTCCACGAATCACGCCATATGTACTCGAATGTCATATGTATCAAAAAGATATACCTAAAACGGGATCTAAAATGTGAAATTCTAACAAAACAATGAGTAACGAGACAAGCTCCTTTGTTAAGCAGGTGTCTTATTATGTACTATGTAAGTATATAGGTTTTCCTGTCGCTGAATCGGAATGCTAACTGTGAAGTAAATATACTTGCTTCTGTTACGAAACTTTTGGAAACAAATGCTCGGCCGATAATTTACAAATAAATCATCCGAAATGGTTGCTGCTGACCGCTAGGGTTTATTTTGTTCGAAGAGCTAGGTAGCTATTTGGGAAGTACATCTATTATATTTACTCGGTCGTTCGATGTTATAGATAAGTGTATAATGCAAGCAACGCTGATAAGTATCGGATGCAGATAGATTAGATGGAGAGTGTTTTTGAAAATTTTCATTGTTCGTGTCAGTCGTTAGTTTATAAACGAGAAGCGAATAATTCCCAATTTAAATTCATATTGGTGATGAAATTCTTAGTATTACAATTTACCTGACTTTTCATCGGATCTGTATTTATTTGGCACATATATTGACCTCTGTCTTCCTCTTGAACGTTTTTAATATGCAGATTCCAAGTAGACGGGTCGTTATTGGAAACCCACACTCTTGGATTGTGAGTGATCACGTGATCGTGTATGGCTTGTATGGCTTTCGAATCAGTCTTCACCCAACCAATCTGAAAATATAGGTTGAGTAAGCGACGTAACAATAGGCAGGGAGTTTTATGATAAAAAGTGCTAACGTTTTTCTCCCTATATTAGTATTTTACCCCAAAATTGACGTTACATTTGTTTCCGTTTTCACGCAATATTGCTTATTCATACAGTGTAGAGCTTTTTAAAGGAAAAATGGCAAGAAGTCGTAATGAATGAGAAAAGCATAGGGAATAAAATTACTTTCAAAAATTCCAGCAACTATATAATTTTTAAGTTTTGTTATGCGTGCAATAAAAAAGTTATTTTAAGAAAAAATAAAACGTATATTCGTATTATTTTTGCCTTGATCGATATTGAAATTTTATGTTCGTAAAATATAGCGTAAATTAGGTGTTAATTTTTATTTTATTTTAATAATTTAAATCACATAGGTATTAGGTAATTATCCACATACTTATTCAAGGAAGAATATCAGTTATAATACCTTTTCTCTTAAAATTGTTTTTCTATTCCTTCATTTTTTAAGGAAAAATAATTTTTCACATTTTTACAATTCACTTTCCATGAGAAAAGCTTTGAACGTGGAAAAAAATAAACAACAAGTTCCCCGCATATTTCAAAAAATACACATGAATGTTGAATGTTCCCAAAGCTAAGTTCAACTTATTTAATCAGCTCAACTATACCAAACTCGCTTATCGATGTCAACTCATGGTGTAACTAGTATAAAGTTGAATTACTGTATCTACTCTAGTAAATACTTTTTAATAATAAGCTGAGGCGTATTTTAATGAAAAAAGTCATTCTTTACAATTCCCGGCGAATTCATTTGAGAATAGAAAAGAAAGTTGGGAGCGGTAAATAAAAATTAAAACTCGTATAAAAAAGTTGGCGAATCGAGAATTTCATTGAATAGTATTTGAAAGACGAAAATACGAGGAATTTAAATTTTATTAAAATTTTATTACTCGTACTCACCCTGTATCCGCCCAGATTTGTGACCAAACATGTGAACGTAGCGTCTCTTCCCAGCGGTACTGTTTGATTAATTATGGGGTGAGTGAAATCGGGTTGGTTTAATGCTGCAAAACAAACAGTCTTATTATTGATGCGAAAAAAGTAAAACAATGAGATAAAATCTCCCCTTACATACATACCAAAAAAAAACTAGTTTAAGCATATTAAAGCGATAAAATATCCGTGTTGGAAATATTAAAATTTTCCTTTCCTAGGGTCAAGTTATTTATTTGCTGGCGCTTAATTCGCATTCAA